>PKSG01000864.1:0-11174 GCA_002916505.1 Tolypocladium paradoxum
CGAGGCCCTCCCCTCGCCCGCGTCCACGCCGCGCTGCGGGCCGCCGCCCGACGGCGCCGGCGCCGAGTACCGCCTCTTCGACTCCAACTTCCAGCGCTTCCAGGCCCAGGAGCTGGCCAAGCGGCGCGCCGACGGCGCCTTTACCCTGCACGGCTTCCTGTGCCAGCTCGTCGCCGCCGGGTGGCACTGCAAGTCGGCGGCGCAGCTGCGGGACATGGCGGACGCGGTCGGGCGGGACCGGATACTTGTGATGCACGGCACGGGGGATAACATGATTGCGGTGGAGAACGGGGAGAAGCTGATTGAGATTATCGAGCCTGGGGTCGGGCTGGTGGTGGAAGGGATGGGGCATGCTCCGATCATGGAGAGGGCTGTGTGGTTTAACGAGCTGCTGGAGGAGAGGCTGCGAGTTTGGTCAAAGCTCTGATGGCTGCAATAGACAGGGACCACGATGTTTGAACGTGTTTGTACATATTTGGTGTGCTTGGGACACTTTGTGCTCCCCATGCTGTCTATCCAGGGGTAAAATCCCCCCCTCTTTTCGATGCCCGCTCACGGCATGACCAGCCCAATGCCGCTGCAATGCTCCTCGTCCAGCTGGTTCTTCTTGTTCACGCCGCCAGCAATGTGCTTCATCTTGTAGTTGAACAGGTAGTAGTGCAGCTGCCCGTCGCCGCCGCCAAACTTTTGCTGCTCGAGGAACAGCGCATTGTCCATGAGGGTCAGGGCGTTGAAGACGTCAAAGTTGTGCCGCTTGGCCAGGATGAGGGCGTCGTTGACGAGGCCGTTGAGGCGCGTCTTGAGCGCGGGCTTGTCAAACGGCTGCTGGAGGCCCGTCTCGGAGGCGTAGTAGAAGAGGTAGGCGACGCGCAGGACGTTGTGCTTGGCGTTGTTTATGATGGAGGACTCGACGCAGAAGAAGGAGAAGAAGTCGGTGATGTTTTTGTTGTTGTCCTGGGCGCACAGTCAGCATGGCGAAGAAAGGGGTGGGGGATGTCCGCCGGAGTGTTCTACCTCGACGACGTATGACCAGATGACCTGCTCAGTCTTGGGCTTGGGGAGGAACCAGTGGTGCGCCTCCTCCTCGGTGAACACGGGCGCCATGTCAAACCGGTCAAGGTAGCGCCTCAGCAAGCTCAGAACCCCATCGACGTCCTTGTCCGTCATGGCGCGCAGGCCCTTTGTCGACGTGTTCTCCGGCAGCGCATACTTGCGAATCTGATACTGCGGCTTGCTCCCCGCCGGCAAGGGGCTGAAGCCACAGTCGTTGAGCTTCTGCCAGTTGATGGAGCGGTGGAAGTAGCGGCACGTGCTCACGGGCTTGGGCAGCACTATGCCGGCCGTGTACAGTCCCTGCCAGATGCCGTCGAGGTTGCTGACGCGCGTCACCTCCTTGATGAGCACGGGAGCGAGGCGCTTACCGCGCAGCTTCTTGTGTATGCAGAGGAAGTTGACCTCGGAGCACATGACGGTCTTGTCACGGACGCGGAGGCGGACGGGGACAGCGGAGATGAAGGCGACAAGCTTGCGGGACTGCGAGGCGCGGACGCCGATGTGGTACTGCTTTTTCCAGCCGGGAGCCATCATCGCCCTGCGCAACGTTAGCATCAGTGTGCAGTGGCCCATGGCAGATGGCATGGCGGTGGGTAGAGGGCCGTGTACCAGCGCAGGATGGCGGGCGAGTAGTTGAACCGGAACATGGCCTCGTCGTCCTCGACGTAGTGGCCGTTCAGCAGCTCGTACACCTCCTTGATCTCCCCGTCGCTGTCGAGGTCCATCGCCACCCAATCGAAGCCCGCGACGAGCGGCTGCGGATCCTTGGACACCTCGTCGACCGTCTGGATCTTCAGCGGGCCCTCCTCGATGACCTTTTCATCCTCGCCGAACTTGGGCACGGGCTGCGTCTGCCAGAACTTGTACGCGCCCATGTCCTTGACGTTCTTGCCCGCAGCGGCCAGCCCCGTCATAATTTCCTGCAGGTTCATCGACTTGAGCATGTCGGCCGTCTGCTCGGGCGTCGGGTCCGCGCTGCCAGACGCATGCGACACCTCCTGCGACAGGCTGGGATTGAGGGCCAGTAGCTCCTTCACCTGCTGCGGCGTGAGCCCGCTGATGGCCTTTTTGATCTCCGACTCCTGGTCGGTGGATTTTCCCGCCAGCAGCTCCTTGGCCTTCTTCCGCTTCGACTTTTTCTTCTTGCCGCTCGAGGCCGAGGTCCCGGCGGCGGCGTCGCCTACGGTCGTCGTGGGCTCGTCGTCGTCGTCTTCGGACCCGATCTCAGCCTGCTTGCCCTTGAGCCTGGCGTCCGTCTCGTCGACGATGGGCTCGACCGGCTTGGACTCCGCGGGCGGCATGTTCAATATCGTGTTTCTGGCTCGTGGGTGTAGAGTTTGGGAGGAGAAGCCAAGGTCAACGTTGCAATAATAACCGAAGGTTGCGAGAGCTCTTTGGTGGGGTTCCTGGTGGATGATTGGTGATTGCGGGGTTGAGCTGGCCGCCCTCGGGTGTGCAACTGAACTGCAAAGGTCCAATTCCCATTCCCCTGTTTCTTTGCTACCTTTTCCTGCCGTTTCTTGCGATTACTTCGAGCTAGCTACATCACTTCAGACAGGCAGCACGTTTATTGGGTTCAGAATCCGCACATCGTACATGTCCATGACCAATTAGATTGGTTGTGGGTGACATTGCATCGCGCAGTTGCAGGCTCCGCGACTCACTGTCTTCATTCCAAGGGTTCTAGCCTGTCACACAATACGGGTTGATTCAATAGGTGTACTTTGTTGAAGATGTCGGCCAATGCTTCATGTGTAAACAGTTCCATGGAAGTCAAAGGATCGCATAATGGCCAGCGCCACCGGCGCATATCCCATGATGGGGTCGTGACCTTGAGGGGCTGTCAGTAAGAGCCGGTTGCAGGTAGACAACTATACTCACTTCCGTATGGGAACAGCTCTTGTCGGATGATAATGTCCGGGCTTGACTTCCACGTGGTGACAAACGCATCCCTACCTTTGTGGACAGTTCGCTGTTCCTTCCACGCCTCAAACTCGTCGTCATCCAGACCGCCAGCCGTCTCGTTTGCTGCGGCGCGGAAGAGCTTGTTGTCTTCGGTCCACGGTATGTCTCTGTCATTCTTCGCATGCACCATACTGAGGCGCAGCCTTGTTTTGGTGTGCCGGACGACGTTGGTCAGCCGGCTCGCCGAATGCCACTTGTCCACAATGAACCGATCGAGCAGCCGGACGAAAGACGGCCAGGCAGCAAATGGTCCTAAGAGCGGGATGAACCCGCCGATGCGGTAGCCGCTCAACATTGAGGCCAGATCGCCGAAGCCAGCAACTAGGACGATGCCGGCAAATTCGACGCCCTTGAGGGCATATCTCTCCGCTACGCCGCTGACGACGGCGGTTCCGAGACTGTGGCCGAGGAGAACAATCCGGCTTGGTGGGATACCAGCAACATTCACTGCCCACTCAACGAGCGTGGAAGCATCTACGATCAGGCCATTCTCGCTGGGAACGCCCGTGGAGTGGCCGAAGCCGCGGTAGTCGATGGCCACGACGTGGTATGACGAAGTGTCCGTCAAGGCGTGGTAAGTGTCTGGCCTAACCGCCTGCGCGATGTGGCCTGCATTCTGCCAATTGTAAGCCGAGACTTTGCCACGGAATCCGTGTTAGTTGGGAGTCCCAAACACACCCCGTGGACTGGAGGCAGTCAGCCTGATGGATCGCTCAAGACATCACACAGCTCAGCCGACCAGGGACGTACAGTAGAGAACCAGTCTGGCTTCCGGGTCTTCTTTCAACAGCCGGAACGATTCAGTCTCTGCAATGTTTGGAGACAACCCCGGCTGGTGGCTCGCGAGTGAGCCTTCATTCTTCAGGTACAAGGGCAGCGGCAGAATGTGCCATGCGTAAACGCTCTCTCCGTCAGGCGTGTCCAATGTGAAGGGCGTCACCTGATTGACTGTGAATTCAATCAGCGCATGTTTTCCAGACTTGGGCTCGCGGTGTCGACCAACTGGCAAATCCCCAACTCTCGGGGCGGTTGACATCTGACCACAATAAGGTGTTTATCTTGTGGGCGTACAAGGCGCTGTGCTGCCAGTGTGAGACACTCCAACTGACACACGTCCTTGTGTAACTTGACGACTCACTGTCTTTGGAAGAAAGGCGTCACTAATAGGCCGAGGAAGACGGTGTAAAATGCAAAGGGGGCGGCAACAAGAGCGATGCCAGTCCACAGCAAGGGGTTGAGCGGCACAGCCATGGCTGCGGCCCAGTCGTCTTACAGGGAACGGAGATGGAGACTGAAACAAAGCGCTTTGCGTAGAAACAGGATGGAACATCAACCCGATACGGAGAGGGATTGGGGGTGGAGCGGCCTCACGAAGCCACCATCACGATCCTGAGGCGCGCGCATCAGCGAGCATGGACAAAAGAGGATTTGCTATTTGCATTTGCATGGGAGAAAAGTTCTATTTGAACGGGAACCCACACATCTGCCTGCCCCACCCCCCCGGCGCCAGGCGGCGCCACTGAATTTTAGTGTAACGAGGGCTCAATTCGCTATGGATTGGGAGCGTCTGGTTAGCAGAACACGTCACCCTTTTGTTCATCTTACAAGTCTGCACAGTACATGGCTCAGAAACACTACAACCCATTTTTGCTATTGCTTTCATGGTGCCCCTCAAGCAGGATCTAGGTCTGACGCTGCTTTATTTGTCATCTCAGATATATCAACCTTTCTAACCCTCAGGCCCTGGTTGCCCCGACGCCGAAGACATTCTCCCTTTCCCTAAGGTATTGTCCCCTCATTACAAAGCAATCACAGGCTACAGCACCTGCGTCGCTTTAGGCCTTAGTGAGGGGCTTGCCCTCGGCGATCTTGGCCTGGCCGTATTTCTTGAGGCGGATCTAGAGCCGTGTTAGCATCTCAATAAGCGAAGTGAAGGCATCGAATACGTACGGCTTCGATGGCAATGAAGCCGGTCGTGTCCATCGGCTGCGACGGCTGGTTAGCAAGGCGTACAGCATTTGGCCCCCAGGCCATTGGCGAGCTGGATTGCTATTGCGGAATTCGAGACTTACAGAGAAGGTCTCAAGGGAGTCCATGGAAGCTATATCACCCGGATCAGCAACAAGCCTTGATGAGCAAATCCTAACCTTTCAGGAAACTTACCATCCTCCATGCTGTACAGGTTGCTGGACTCGCTGCTGCGGCCCAGGACATAGGCGCTGCCCTTGTAGACCATCATACGGACCTGTTGAGGAACTGTAGTTAACGGTGATGCATAGAAACTTGCTTGGCCACGATTATTTTCATACCTGGCCGTTGACGTTCTGCTGAGAAAAGACAATCGAGTTGTCGATGACTAGATCGTCAGTTAGTAGTGTCATCAATTTCGGAGGATTCTGTCGAATACTAACACTCGCGCTCCTAATGTCGTATTAGTCAAAATACTCGGCAGTCAAGGCGGTCTGTAAGCGAGGAACGTACCGGAGTAAAGTACATGCCGTTGTACAGCTGGCGAGACCAGGACAGCGTGCAGAACTGGTCGCGCAGCTCGCGGACCTTGGAGTCGAGGACCAGCCCCTCGAGGTCGACGTGGGCGAGACGAGCAATGGTCAGGCCTGGGGTGTCGTAGCACCCGCGACTCTTCAGGCCGACTGCAAAGGAACAGCGTCAGCCACCGGCGCACTTCTCCACACAGGCGACATCAGCCCACTTACTGAAGCGGTTCTCGACAATGTCGATTCGGCCGACGCCGTTGTCGTGGCCAATCTTGTTGAGCAGCTTGAACAGCTCGACCGACTCGGTAGCCTCCTTCTTGTCCTCGGTGACGACCTTGACGGGGATACCCTTGTCGAAGTGGACGGTGAAGTAGTAGGGCTTGTCGGGAGCATCGAGGGGGTCGACGGTGCGGGTCCACAGCTCCTTGGGCGGGGTGTGGTCGGGGTCCTCGAGGATGCCGGCCTCGTACGAGCAGTGCACCATGTTGTCGTCCATCGACCACGGGGCCTTGGGGGTGGAGGAGACGGGGATGTTGTTCTCGGCGGCGAACTTGAGCAGGTCGTTGCGGCCCTGGAAGCGCTGGATGAACTCGGGCTCGCGCCAGGGCGCAATGATCTTGATGGCTGGGGCGAGGGCCTTGAAGGCCAGCTCGAAGCGGACTTGGTCGTTGCCCTTGCCGGTGCAGCCGTGGGACAGGATGTCGCAGTTGTGCTCCTGGGCGACGCGGACCTGGGCTCGGGCGATGACGGGGCGGGCGAGCGAGGTGCCGAGCAGGTAGCGGTCTTCGTAGATGGCGTTGCACTGGATGGCGCGGAAGACTAGCTGCTCGACAAACTCCTTCTGAAGGTTCTCAATCACCATCTTCTCGGCGCCGAGCGCCAGCGCCTTCTTCTCGACGGCCGCGAAGTCTTCCTCCTGACCGACGTCGGCCAGGAAGCACTATCGCGGGCGTCAGCAGTGCGGGTGGTGAGGGGGAGGGGAGTGGGAGGGGCAGCACGTACGACGACAGTGTAGCCCTCGAGGATGAGCCATTTCAGGATGGTCGAGGTGTCGAGACCTGTCCAATTGGCCGTCAGCACCACATAGCATCGAGTAAAGGTACAGATGAACAGGCGGAGACATGGGCGAGAACAGAATACAGAGGCACGGAACGTGAACCACACACGGAGGGGCAGAATCAAGCGGGAACATGAGCGAGCAATTGAAACAAACACCAGGAATGCAGGCAACCCTAGAAAGAAGCGCCACCCACGCATCGTACGTACCTCCCGAGTAAGCGAGACAGACGCGGGCCTTGGACATTTTGATTGCAATTCGACGTGTAGGCGAAAGGTGAGTTGCTGAGTGGGTGGCAGAGCGAAATCGGGCGGAAGAAGGTGTCTCGTGCGGCACATCTTATAGGTGCCCGAATGGCACTAGTACTCGCAGGCCAGGTTAGGTACCGCTTGCAGGAGGGACTTGCAGATGAGATACCAGGAGCTGGCCTCGGATTGCAAGGGGTGGCTCAGGCCCTCGTCAGGGCGTATATTTGCGTATATTTATTTAGCCCTCTGCTCCGGTGAGCATCTTGCGTACCGTAGACAATCAATGCACTTTTGGCTGAGCCTTGGAACCTTGCTTTTTCCACTGCGTCGGTGGACAGTGGACAGCTGACTAACAGCCGAGCCGCCAGGCAACCTCACGGGACTGGAGCCCTCCAGCCGCAGCGCTCGCGTGCAACGCGTCTTTCTGTGCAACGTCGGGCAGGTTCGGCCTGATCTGGAGACTCGTGACAGATGCCATCAGCACCGTCCGCGAGGATACTCGGGCCAGTCGGCGAGGCCAATAAACGCCGCCAGCATCTGCAGCACCCGTTGGGTGCTTTTGTCTGTCTCTGCCAGTCCGGCACCCCATGTCGGCGCTCCGACGTGAGGGCATGAGACGACCCGACCTGTGCTGTGCTCCGCCTTGATCCTCCAGGCCAATCACGCGCCGCTCCTCGACGGCCTCGACCGTGACCTTGACCTTAACCTCGACCTCGACCTCCCGCTCCCAGCATCCACCCGCCTCCTCCTCCTGCACCTCGCAGCCGCTGCCTCGCTCATTCACGCATTCACGCCATTCGCTTCTTCTGTGCGTTGGCCGAGCGCGCCTCACGTGCGACGGCTCCCAGCGAGCGCTCCTCTTCGCGCGGCCTGTGCCAATCGCATGGCGCCCTTATGATGGTCTGCACGCCTCCCGCCGCCGTCTAAATCAACTCTTCAGCCCACTCGCGTCGCTGGCGATGGAGAGAAAGAGGAAGCTCCCGCCCCGAGCGGCGGCTCGCGTCGAGCAGGCCGCGAAGAGGCGAAACGTCACGCCTCGCGAGCAATCGTCGACTCCGGCGCCTGCAGAGCCCGTCCGCGAGCCGACGCCGCCGCCTCCCCCGCCGCCGCCGCTGCCCACGTCGATCCAGGTCGGAAAGCCGTTGCCCATGGTGGAGGATGCGCAGCCCGGCGATCTGTCTGCCAAGGAATATCAGTCTATATCCGAGAGGTAAGCGTGCGATCCGGGGGGCAGAACTCCCTGAAAACACCAAACTAACCCTCCTTTGACAACAGCGGCGTCCTCGCCGAGTCCCTCGCCCGCTCGCGCCAGAAATGGATCAGCGAGGGCCTGTTCGAGAAGTACTGGACCAAGCCACACAAGCGCAAGGGCGTCCTACTCGAGGACCCCAAGAACCCGCTCAAGGATAGCATGACCAAGGTCGGCATCGTCACCATCACCATCGAACCGCACATTGTCGAAGCCACCATGTTCGTTGTCAAGGCGTCCAAGCTCCCTCCTCAACAGCAGCCACAACAGTCGGCAGAGCAACAGCAACATCCGCCGGGCCAGCAGCAAAACTCGCACTTGCAGTCACAGCCCAAGCAGCACCCACAGCCAGCACCCGCGCGGCCTGTCCTCCAGTACGGTCCTCCCAACGGCTCCATGCCTCCTCCACCTACGCCGCCATCAACAGCAGTGGCCACTCCTACCACCGCGGCGGGCACTCCCGGACTTGTCGCACCGCCTAGCCCTGCGACAAATCCGTCTCCAGCCTCGCAATCACCTGCACCACAGCAACGACCTCATGTCCCAGCAGCCCAACCCCCGAAAGCAGCGTCTCATGCGCCGGTAGTTAATAATGGCGCGTCATCTGCCAGCCCCGGCATCCCGCCTCGGCCTTCTCCGGCGCCATCACCCCTGCCTCGCGCGACTACACCACAGGCAGCAGCAAACCGGCCGCCGTCAAATCCTCCTGCTAGGCCAGCCGTCGCACCTCCGCCGGCCAATAATCCGTTGGCGCATCCTGCGACCCGTCCTGTGATGAACGCTGCCCCGGCTCCATCCCCGACAGCAGCTAGACAGCCGGCACCAGCTGCGGGCGCTCCAGGCACTGCCGCGCCAAAGCCGGCTTGCAATGACCCGGTCATTGCGCTTCTGGCCCAGAAGGCTTGCGGAGACCCTGAGCTCCGCGAGTTGATGAAGAGGGTGGCAGCTGGGCAAGCAAAGGATGGGGAGTTGGCGAAGTTTCAGAAAATCATTGATCAGCTGAATGCGGAATACAAACAGAGGGGTGGCCAGCAAGGACCGTCGGCGGACAGGTTGCTTGTGGATGGCCGGACCGTCAAGTACTTCGCAGATGAGGTGCGGACAATTCTGGACATTGTCCTGGCCTCAAATCCAAACCAGAAATCTACCGAGTTGCGGCCGCCACCGCGGAGCGATCCCCTGGTCGTCCTTCTCGTCAAGACGGCGCTGGAGGACCAGAGGACAAAGGACATGATTGGCCGAATTGCTCAAGGGCGACCTGGCTTCACCGACGCGCAAGACCTCAAGGAGATCCTCGACAGACTGCATCGGGACGCAAAGACTGTCCCCAAGGGTCCTCCTCCTGTCCCGCAACCGCCACCAGCAAAGCAGCCGGTGCTGAACGGGCTGCCCAATGGCCATGCCAAGGCCGCCAACTCTCATGCTGTGCAGCATGCGAACCCTCAGGCCTTGCGCTCAAAGGGGCCTCCGCCTGTTGCTCGGCCAGACATCTCGGCAGTTGTGTTTGACTTTGGCAACGGAGACCGGTATCTGTTTCCCAAGTATAGTATCCTGGAGTTTCTGCCGACGCAATCTGGCCAACAGGTGGTGGCGTCGTTCCTGATCGTTCGCAAAGGCAGCATCTCGGACTACGGAGGAGATCCAACTCTGGACTATTACCAACCCCTCACAATTCGCCTCCAAACAAACACTGGCCGCCATTTGGAGAATCTGGCAAGGGTCGTCGCCCCACAAGACGAAGTACGACGATACATGGATGATGTGATGGACAACATGACGCGTGCAGAGTACATTTTGCTGGCCATGCGGCTCCCCCGGGTCGAACGGGACAGTGATCAAGACGCGGCTGCCGCGATTGACGAGCCGAAAACGAACGGCTCCACGCCCAAGTCTGATCCAGAGCCTGAACACGGCCAGGCCGCGAATCCTGGCGTGCTCTGGACGACGGGCCCAGCCAACAAGCTGTTAGACGCGCCTGATACAATCAAGTTCCGCGATCCGGAGCAAGAAAGCCAGACCAAATACGAGCATCTCATTCGATCTGTTGCGGCGAGGGACAGGGAGGCTATTTAGCGATGGGCATTGCTGGTGTTGGAGCCTGGCGCAAGAGTTATATTAGATATGATGTTTGTCACGAACTGTTGTCACAGCACGGAAGCCTCATTGACGGACCGGAAGTGTCTGGATGCCGGAAACGGGAGCTGGGAGTATGGGATCATCACTGGGAGACTTGGGAAGTTGGCGAAGGCGAGATATATTTGAGTGTATTGGTGAGCTGCAGCTTCTAGTTTGCTTCTTTATGGGATGGGAATAGAGTTTCGCGTCTTCCCGTCTCGCGTTGACTGGCTAGATTGAGGCAATTCGAGTATTATTGGGCTAAAATCTAGCTGGTAGTTAACCATGGGACGTGTTACGTGCCTTCCGCGGCTCGGAATGCCTTTTAAATGAGGACCGTGATGATGGATGCAGAGTGTTGAGGGCAGGAAGTTGGTACGTCGTCATCGTAGGCATCGCAGGCAATCGCAGGCAACCGTAGGTATCGTAGGCAATCCCAGGCATCGCAGGCAATCCCAGGCAATCGTAGGTATCGCAGGCAATCCCAGGCAATCGTAGGTATTGTAGGCAATCGCAGGTATGAAAGGCTCATAGGCTCATGGGTACGCAGGCTCGAAGGCACGGAGGCATCGCAGGTATCACAGGCTCGCAAGCTCACAGGCATGCAGGCATCGCAGGCATCGCCGCCAAAGGCACTCACTCTCAGCTTCGGTTACGCCTACGATAGCAGTCTTCTGTGGCATCGGGTATTTTTTTGAGCAACTGACTTGAATATCATATTAAGTAGCTATGCGCTAGAACCTAGCCTTCGCCCAGCACGGTCATCGTTATCGTCCAACGTGCTCAGATCTCCTCATCTTGCCACATGATCAAGAACTTCTGCTCAACATCGATGTTGGTGACTTCGATCAGGTCCCGAACGGTCATCCACGGGAGGTCCGTCAGGTACGACGGCATGCTGTCCCAGCCGCTGGCGTCGTGGATGAGGCCGACCAGCAGCTGGAGGCAAGGCATTAGCTCTTGCAGACGACACCGGGCGCTGGGGGGGGGGC
>PKSG01000866.1:1462-17963 GCA_002916505.1 Tolypocladium paradoxum
TATTCTAGGTTTTTAATGGCCAAAAGCTAACCTAGGCTACTATTCTAGTTAATCGCGGCGAACTTCGCTTTACTATAGATTCTAGCTTACCATAGCGCAAAAGCTTAAGACTAGGGACTAGAATAGCTTACTACTAACCTTCTAATAGATCATGCCTATATAGAAATAGCGGATAGTATACCTAAGTATTATATCGCGCCTAGCCTCGTGCTCGTCCTTATCCCTATCCTTACTATCCCCGTCTATCTCGTCCCCGCCCGTATCGTCCTTATTATTAGTCCTCCTCTGCCTCTCCCTCTCTATCTCCTTCCGCTTCTCGTTATCCCGGTACTAATCCTATAAGGCTTTAATTATAAGCGCTATAGCCCGCCGCTAACGGCGACTATCTTACGGTACTTCGATTTATGTGCGAGCCATATACAAATTGAAGTGGGGTGCGACATACCTGATTTGGCAAGTAGGCCGTGGGACAATCGCCGAGAGGCCGTGGGACTAGGATCGCCCCCCGTCCCCACTAAGCGGAGTAGGGCCCTCTTTCTCGGCTATAATTACTCCGTACGGATATGCACAATTAATAGCTGGCGCGCCAACTTGCATGGAGACGTCGCAGGTGGTGGGGTTAGACACACTTCCCGTTATGGTGAAGTTATTAGAGTGTGCTATTCTCCGTAATCCGTACTGTATGTACGGAGACGAACCCGGTCTTCTCTGCCCCACTAATGCGAAGTACTTCATAGACTAGTTACCCCACGATAGGAAAGTCAACTAGCCTCGAAGCCGCCTAGCTAATGATCCTGGAAGGGGGCCTCTGTTTGGCAATGGCTCGTTACTTTCTGGTCATATATATACGTACTTGAGCATTGCCGTACGGTCTCTCCATCGGATATTATCTCGTCTCTACTCAAGATTCTACCGTGCCACCTGAGGGAACATTCATATAACCATGTCGTCCTTCCAGCCGCCACCAAAACTGTCTGACAAGTACTCGGGTATCCCGGAGCGCCTTCTCGAAAAGGCCACTGCGTTGAAGCGCCAGGTTGTCGAGCTGTCAACCAGCGAGATCGTCCCTCGTTCCTCGGACGTCGAGCTGCCCGTCATCCCTTCGGGATACTCTCGGCCCCGCTTCAACCAAGCAATTGAGTCGCTCCGATCCCTCATCGGACCTGAGAATATCGAGTTAAACGACAAGCCCCTGGATGATGGCTGGTAAGGAGCACACCGTTGCATAATCTTCTCTTCTCGGCGCGTATCTAACGAGTGGCAATCAGGTATCTTGAACGTATGTAGCCGTTTTTCAAGTCAGTTCTCGACGAGCTCTAACTAGTTTGCAGATCCCAACACCCACGATGCTTTCCACTTGGTTGAACAGGAAGAAATGGTCTCCGCTGCCACCGTGTATCCAGCATCGACCGAGGAGGTTGTCCACATTGTGAGATGGGCCAATGAATTCGAAATTCCCATCTATGCCATTTCGATGGGTCGCAACCGTAAGACATAGCTTTTGGAAAACTAATGACTTGTGTGTCCACCCGTTAATCACTCCCAAAGTCGGTTACGGCGGTGCTGCCGCCCGAGTCCGAGGCAGCGTTATCGTGGATCTTGGCAAGCGCATGACCAAGATTCTCGACATCAATCCCGATATGTGCACCTGTCTTTTGGAACCTGGTGTCTCTTTCTATGCCCTCTACGAGGAGATTCAGCGCAGAGGCTACGAACATCTGTGGATTGACGTTCCCGATCTTGGTGGTGGCTCTGTGCTCGGCAACACAGTCGACCGTGGTGTTGGTTATACGCCTTATGGAAATCATTTCGAGTGCCATTCTGGCATGGAGGTTGTTTTGCCAACCGGCGAGGTCATCCGCACTGGCATGGGAGCACTACCGGGAAACAACACCTGGCAGGTCTTCCCATACGGCTTTGGACCATATGCCGAGTAAGTCGACGAGAAGAATGACGACCCAAGTCCTGCGGCTAATGGACATTTTCAGTGGCATCTTCACGCAATCCAACTTTGGTATCGTTACCAAGATTGGTATGACACTGATGCCCAACCCTGGTGGCTCCGAGGGATTCGTGAGTAGCATGCAGAGTCAGCCGCGGACGATTCCCGGTTCTAATATTTGCTTGTAGATGTGCACCTTCAAGGAAGAAGAAGACCTGGCCCAGATCGTGAGTGCACTCCCACTGGCAGCTGTGCCATAGTTCAGTGGTAGACTAACATCGGACCCAGATTGAAGTGGTTCGTCCTCTGAGGATCAAGAATATCCTAGAGAACGTTGCTCAACTCAAGCACGTGGTCCAAGAGGTTGCTTTGCTCGGCAAGCCTCGAACCCACTGGTACCAGGGCAAGGGACAGGTTCCTCTTAAACGACTTAGGGAGATCGCCTCGACCCTGCCTTGCGGCGACTGCTCATGGGTTTATTACGGCAATGTCTACGGGTAAGGCTGGACTAAAGCGAGAAAGTCCGTGTCTGGAGGCTGACGGGATTTGCAGACCGAAGAAAAACAGAGACGAAAAGCTGAAGATAATCCGTGACTCATTTGAGACAGTCCCCGGAGCGCGCTGGATCCCCAGGGACAGTCTCCCCAAGGATCATTACATGTTCTCTCGGGAGAAGATCGCAAGCGGCGTCCCCGAGTTCGACGAGCTCAGGTGGCTCAACTGGCATGTAGGTCTACGAGAACAAGAACAAACGAGCTGTTGCGCCGCGGGGGCTAACTGTAAATAGAAAAACGGATCTCACGTCTTCTTCAGCCCAGTATCAGCTCCACGAGGCGAGGATGCCATGAAGCTGTTCAACGTAAGTTCATTGCTTCGACTAGAGGGGTTGCGCTTTGCCTCGTTCACTCACTCAAACAATTGTTAGATTGCCAAGAAATGGCACGATGAGTGCGACCTCGACTCTTTCCCGGCGTGCTGCATCGGTCTCCGCGAGATGTACATCATTGTCAACATGGTTTACGACCGAGGAGACCCGGTCTCCAAGGCCAACGCGTACCGTTGCATGCGTGGCATGATCAAGGATGCAGCGGCAGCAGGTTTTGGAGAGTACCGCACGCATTTGCTGCTCTCCGATCAGGTTGCTGGAACATACAGCTGGAACAATAATGCTTTGATGAGATTCCATGAGTCCATCAAGGATACTCTGGACCCCAATGGCATCCTGGCCCCCGGGAGAAATGGCATCTGGCCGAAAAAGTACCGCAACAAGGGGTGGGAACTCGGTGAGAATGATCTAGGAAGTCGCACTCAAGGATTGGACGTTTCGCATAAGACTAGAATGGCGAGGGAAGGTGCTTTCAAGTTGTGATCAGGCTTATTGAAACATGTCGCCTTGTGTGTGCATTTTATAGCCATCCTATGGACAACTCGTCCTTCTTGCCCTCTGATGTCTCGCTGCATCCTTATTCAATCACTTCCGCCATAGCCTTCATGGGCTTGTGAATTACCCTGTTGACAAGAGGAGAGTGCTTCAGATGGTCGAATTCCTCTACTTAGAGATATGGCGCGATACTTTGCACCCCAAGCATTGACCTTCCCGGCGGCTTTGCATAAGTAAGCAGGTCAGGCCAACCCTTAAGATTCACGATCGTTCGATGCTCCTGTGAGACAGAGAACACTCCAATTCAGACTGAGAACGAATAAAAGACTACTTGAGAGGTATACGTGAGCCCAGACAAAATAGGTATCACTACAGCCCCAAATCTTCTGCCTACACAGCAGATCAGCAGAATCATTCTACGGACACGTGGGTTTGCCACTAGTAGCCTTGTCTGACAAGTTGCCACACAACGCCGCAAATCCCTCGCTGGAAACCACGTTGCCGTTGTACAAAGACGAGAACTGCTGTTCTTGGCCATGTGGGAAACACCAAAGTGGAGGCAGTGGGAGTGGGGACGAGGCGGAGGCGGGGCATTGGTTCGTCGTCCTCATTCATCATGTACTTAGGGATACTCATTGCGGCGCACGGCAAGCTTAGTAGCTTCTACCAAGGCAAGCCAGTACCCCGCACGTCGTGCAGCTTTTATCCGTCTCCAAGCCCAGAGTTCGAACAGTAGAAAGTAGGCAGATCTAAAGCGTATCATCCATAGATGAACAACATGAGGGCTTTTGAGTACGTCGGTGCTCCTTACCGAGTCCTGTTCGGCAATGGCATCCTCGAGCAGGAGGTTCGTCCGCTCCTGGAGAAGCTCAATAGCAAGGCGGCCATTGTCCTTAGTACGCCGGAGCAGGCCTCAGTGGCCGAGACAGTTCGAAGCCTCCTAGGTGACGTTGCAGTATGTGTCTTTTCCGAGGCAACGATGCACACACCTACCCACGTCACAGAGAAGGCGTTGGCTCTCATCAAGGAGAAGAATGTCGATGGCATTGTCTCAGTCGGAGGAGGCAGCACTATCGGACTGGGCAAGGCTGTGAGCGTGCGCACGGGATTGCCTCACCTTTGCATTCCCACGACATACGCTGGCAGCGAAATGACGCCAATCCTAGGCGAGACCGAGAATGGGCGGAAGGTTACCAGGCGCGATACCAAGATCTTGCCCAATGCAGTCTTGTACGACGTGGAGCTCTCCAAGACTCTTCCTACGGAGATGAGCCTGTATAGTGGCATAAACGCCATTGCACACTCGGGTAAGATGCTGCCACGGACATGAAAGTTGGCTGTTGTTAACGATATCCAGTTGAGGGTCTCTATGCTGCTAATCGAAACCCCATCATCGAGCTGATGGCACTCGAGGGGATCAAAGCACTTTGCGAGGCGTTGCCGATCATTAAGACGGAGCTCCAAAACCCCGAAGCACGCTACAAGGCACTATATGGAGCTTGGCTTTGCGGATTGGTCCTCGGTAGTGTGGACATGGCAGTGCATCACAAGCTGTGTCATACGCTCGGAGGAACGTTCAACCTACCACACGCGGAGACTCATGTTGTCATGCTGCCACACGCCGTGTCGTACAACCAGCCCTATGTCCCCGAGGCAATGGAGAAACTGGCGAGTGTTCTACCAGAGTCCAATGGAGATGCCGTCCAGGGCCTGAATGTGCTCTACCAACGTCTGGGCATCAATTTTGGTCTCAAGGACCTCGGCATGCCGAAGCATGGGGTTGAAGAGGCCGCAGAGATTGCCGTCTCTAATCCGTACAAGAATCCCCGCGGTCTGGAGCGTCAAGCTATCCAGGAAATTATACGTCGCGCCTGGGCAGGGGAAAATGCTACATCCGTTTGATAGAAGAGAGCTGAAATTACAAACATCTGCCTATCTCAAACTGTCCAGCAGTCCTACATCCTAGCTGGTGTTCGTCAGCCTCTATGTTGAAAACGATAGCTCAAGGTTGGCCGGCCTGTGTATTCCTTAGAGGCAGTAGGAAATTGAACATTGGAGAAGCCAAAACATAATCCGAAGTAATATGCGCAACATCGTGAACTCAACGGTAGCTTTGAAGACTCTGGTAGGAAGACCAAGTGGGCAACTTCTCTGAGTGTCTAGTGTGCTACCGGCTAGACGACTTTTCGCTCTAAATTAGGTGCTACACAGCCAGTTTGATGCATTTAATGATCGTAGCTTATTTGGGACGGGAGAAGATGTTCTTTGTGTTCAATCTCAATCTACTATGTTTACTACACTCTGCTAATGCTACCTGCCTCATTAGTAGCGTTTCAAGTGGTATGAGACCACCCAATTTCTTACACACCTGGACGCGGAGTAAGAGCATATAAAGGTGCACGGTCGGAAGAAAGAGAAAAGAAATACAAAAACAGAACGAAAAGGTTTTCCCGTTGTTTAGAATGACTAGGAAAGAAACTCATTTTGCTTTGTGATCCCCGTACCTCACCTTCCTTGCCTCAAGGCAACCGTGCAGTCCATGTCTTGAGGTTTGACAAACCAATAATCCTGATACTTGACTTTATCCGGTTTGAAAGCAGAGACATCATATCGCTTGACAAGCGTCGGAACCAGTTTGTTCATTTCCATCAAACTAATATGTTTCCCAATGCAGGTTCGGCTACCTGCGCCAAAATGTTTGCAGCTAAGTCAGCTTCTCAGATCCACCTATAAAAACCGGAATGGGCGAGATTCGTGAAAGAATAGTGCTGGACTCACAGGCATAAAACACGAATTCATTAGGGACAGCTGTTCTGGCGAAGCCTCCAGCTATCTTTCCGGCCTGAATATCGCCGCATCGGCCCCGAAGACACTTTTGTTTTGGTGGGCGACCCAAGTATTCACTCCAATGGTAGTCTACCGACGAGTAAGCATAGAAATTGTAAAACGAATTAAGGGATCAAGACTGACACCGGCAGGGAAGGATCTTCCGCTGATTGTAGCACCACCCTCGGGGACCAGTCGTACCAAAGGAAGACTGGTTGCTGGATGCACTCTCCAACCTTCCCTTGATGCATGCTTGCAGATATGGCATAGACTGAGCGTCTTGAACTTAATATCGCCGAGGTCCCCGAACTTTTCATCAACTTCTTCTCGGAGCTAAGATAAGTTTCTCTATTCAGCGAGGTCTTCTGAGATGAGACAAGTGGCCTACGGCACACCAACCTTCATGAGACTTTGCGGGTGGTTAATGATATTGTACATAACGCTGCATAGAGAGATCGAAGTGGTGTCTGAGACTGCTGCAATGTTGCTTAAGCAAGTGATGTACGCGGCACTCAGGGAAACCATTCACTGTCTCGCTCATGAATCTCCATAGACTTGCTGAGAAAGCTCGCGCTACCGTCTTGGACCTTTCGCCCGAACGCCCTTTCATGGCTATTTGGATCTGTTCCCTTGTGAACTGAGCAATGTGCATCATACCGCTTACGCCCAACTTAGCCATCAGCCAAAACAGGGGCTTATGTAGGCCTGGGAAGATGCCGACCAGAGCACAGTATTTGAGGTACGAGTCCAAGCTGGAAAAGATGTTTTGTTAGTCGCCCTTTTCTAGCAGGCCGAGCCTCTTGGCTAACTAGTGTACGTTAACTTTAGTCGCAAAAACGTGTGCGGAACGGTCCGCGCTGCGAGAGAACGCACTGTGAGCTGGCTGATGACGTCAAACGCGTAAGACTGAATCCAGAACTGCAAGTCGAAGGGCTCTCCTGACGCTGCCAGCTCGTTCAGGCGTTTCTCGTACAGCCCAATGCACTCATCGACACTATCTTCCATGCTGCGAAGGGCAGTGACTGAGTACAGATTCGCCACCATTCGCCGCTGCGAGGCATGGCGCGTCGTGTTTCGATCGGTGAACAGGCCTTCGTATTCCGCGTGAGGATTGCCGGAGGCTTCGTACCAGGCCGCCTAGAAGGGTGTCAGTTCAGCTTCGGATTTCAAAGAAGGCTCCAGGGCGCATCAAGCTGAGGTCCATATTACTATGCGGCTAGCGCTCACTTTTGGAAACGTTCTTTTCAAGCCATAGATGAGCTTGACCGCTTCAGGCTCAGACAGACTATACTGATCTGGCGCTATTCTGACGATTGGTCCTTTACTCCTCGTTAGCCATGCTGAGCCCCCGTGATTTATTCTCCTCTGTGGTAAGACCACGACGATAGGACTTACCATAACTTCGTGCAATTTGATATTGTCCTTGTGAAAGCTCCCTTGCCAGACCTTTGTGAAATACCATAGCCAAGTAAAGTGAGTCGCAATCGGTCCCGGCAAGCCCCTGAGAGGTGAGAGGATGACTTGAAGGAGGGTCAAGATGGGGAACAGAATGAGAGCTGCTGCAGCCAGAAGTAGAAGGGGGTGTTTCGCTGCGACAGAGAGCAGCCTAGCTGGAGTAGTGCCATACTGGGTAGTCTCCTGTGTGTCGTGTTATGAGTCCATGATGAAAGCTCTTGACTTGAACAGATAAGATACCAAGCACACACCCTGGAGGGCTGGTGTCTTGAGGCGACAGCAGGAGGTAAGTCGCAGAGGCCTGAATGTAATTAATCCGTGGCATCCAGGCTAACCAATTGAGGCATACGACGAGGTCGACACTTCGGGGGGAAATTAGGAGCGCAGATCCAAGTCGGGCTCGACTCGCCATCTAACCCCACATGATACCTCGGCTTTCACCATGGGGACAGTGAGATACTCTGCATGTGGGGGCTCTGGTAATCAATAATGCACACTAGTTGAGGGCTCGAAGCTTGTTAGGTTAGTGCAATGCGCTAGCGCCCCATTTCCCTGTTTGGCATTGGGGCAGTTCGGTGAGTAGAGTCGTCACGATTACAACCCGGCACCCGGGTCTGACGGACTGTAGTCTTGAGTACGGAGGAAGGGCTCAAAAGTTATTGCCCAAGAAGATTAGCGCCACATCCTGCAATCCCTGTCAGTTACTCGGAGGTACATCGCGATCCAGTCTGCTTCAGGAGGGCCTCTCCATAACCTCCATAAATTTAGAGGGCGTAGAGGTAAATTTCTTTTCGGCTACTAACTAGAGGCTTCTATATCGGCTGGCGTTTAGCGGTATCAAATTGGATTGAAGTATCCCTTGTATTTCTCCAAGTTGCGTCGTTTTTGTTGCTTTGACTTGAGCAATCCCTTCCTCCGTATAGCTCTGCCGGTGCAAATTGTACTAGTAAATAATGTGCCCCACTCAGCGTGCCAACACCTGTCCAGACCCTTGCCCCGGGTTCCCCGGATTCTCCAGCTTCTTCTTGTCGGACCATGCCGACGCGCGATTATCTGCTGACGTTTGATACTCCCCGAGGACATTGTGTAAAATGAATGATTGAGTAGAACAACGAGCGAGGAGCACCCCTACCCTTTAATTCAAGAGTTGGCAAGGCCTGCGTACGGTGGTTAGCGGAGTACATTCCACCGAAGCTATCGTTTGTGCGCAGCGTATCTACCGAGACGCCGGCTTGGCCAAATGTGGACTGAACAGCCAGGATTGATTAGCTTCTATCGATTGGTTCAAACGCCCAAGCTATTCTCCATGGACCATCATACGAGTATTGACCCCCGCAAATGCTCCGCGTTAACCTTGATCGCCCCGCGTCGGTTGGCTCTGGGCCTTGTGGCGTTTCTGCTCATCTAGGAGTCGCTCTCCACTGTTCACGTTAGTGGGTTCTCAATTGTCCGAGCTTAAGAGACGAACCGGAATGGCCCAGGGCTCCAGGAACGCGAGCTAGCCGGGCATTAGCTGGGATCGCAAATGATAGATATTTAAGCAATCCCGTCTTCGCTCCGAGCTCGTCTGCTGAAGATCCACGACAACATATCCCCTCTTCTATTAGTTTTGACTCCAAAATCTTTTTCTAAACATAGCTATGGCTTGGGGCATTCTTGAGGCAACATCGGGCCAGGGGCATCATGTCCCAGGCACTGTGCTTCTGGAGGAACAGGCTGACAACATCGGTGCCGCTAATATCGAGCATCTGAAGAAAGTTGTATACAAGACTGAGACGGTGATCCTTGTGCCACAACCTTCAGATGATCCCAACGATCCTCTAAACTCGTCTATCCTGAAACGAGATCTTCGGTTCCTCCTATTCGGTTATTGTGGAGTTCTTTGCATCGGAGGGTCGGTTGTTCCCCGTCATTGTCGATGCCATCGCCTCACTCTTAGGCTGACTTAATCATAGCATTGGTCCTATCTTATCTTCTTTCGTACCCGAACTTATGGCCCTCTTCAACATCAATCTCACTCAAGTTTCACTTCTCACGGGCTACAGTCTCTGTGCGACGGGAGCTACAGGTATCATCATTTCTGCCGCCACTCGCAAATATGGAAAGCGACCTACCTTACTCTTCTCTGTGATCTGCGCATTTGTTGGAACAGTTTGGGGGGGTGCTGCGCAGTCCTACAACTCTTTGCTGGGCGCCCGTGTTGTCCAAGGTTTCGGTGTCTCCATGTTCGAGTCCATCTTTTTTGCCATTGTTGGCGACTTGTACTTTGTCCACGAGCGAGGATTTCGCACCTCTATCGTAACCACGGTAATTGCCGGAATATCGAACCTGCCCGCAGTCCTGGCTGGTAAGATCACCGCAGATCTCGGTTGGAGATGGGTTTTTTGGATGCTGAGCATCTTTCTCGGATTTGGTCTTGTTCTGTCTGTGCTTTTTGGGTGGGAGACGGCCTACAATCGCAAAGCCATTTACAACACGGACATGGCCTCTCAAGATGTGAGTGTTTGCGAGCGCTTGTCCTTTTCTCCTTTGACATCTTCTGTAATGTATGCTGACGCATTGATTGAAAAGAACCTCGATGAACTTGAAGCAAAGAGAGTTTCTAGAGTCGACCATGTCGAAGGTCAAGTTGGCGACGTCTCGATGGTTGAAACGGCGACTAGCACAACGATTCAACGTCAATCGTTTTTGACACTGCTGAAACCATACTCTGAAACCTTCTCCGATGAGCCTCTGTGGAAGCTGATCATTGCCCCTTTCACGATTATGTACAACCCTGTTGTCATCTGGGCTATTATCTTGATGTCTTTCCCAACACTCTGGCTTGTAGCCATTAATTTGCTCACAGCTCAAATCTTCATGGCCCCGCCGTTCCTGCTGAACACCACAGAGCTCGGGTACTTCTCTGCCGGTCCAACTGTTGGTGGCTTTCTCGGCGCGTTGATCGCTGGTCTGATTTCAGATCCTATGATCAAATACTTTTCGCGTCGCAATCGGGGTGTTTATGAGCCCGAGTTTCGACTTTTCCTCATTGTCCCTGCGTTTGTACTTTCAGCTATCGCTTATTTCCTTTTCGGATACCTGATCGAGCAAGGCAAGAGCCCTGTCGCAATGGCCGCACTTTGGGGCATTGCCACTGCCAGTCTGCAGTTCATCATGATGGCGATTGGCACATACTGTGTCGACGCTTATCGGGAAATCAGTGTGGAAATCTTTATTGCAACCATGATCGTCAAGAACTTTCTGTTCTGGGGCTTTTCATGTAAGCTCTTCAAAAGGGTTCTAACCAATATTACATGTTTTGGCTAACGCACTCATTAGACATCCTCAACGACTGGATCGTGCTCTGGGGTCCAGCAAGAATGTTTTATAGTGTTGCGGGCATCCAACTTGCTTTGTGCCTTACTACTGTCCCGCTGTACATGTACGGCAAGAAGCTACGAGCCTGGTGGCACAAGGCATAGATAGCCCTCTTCGAATCAACATGAGTTGGAATGCCGAGAGATATTCCAAGATCACGATACGAAAGCTTTTGGTGGATTATGGCTTTTCTTCTTGTGCTTGACATGCTCTGATAACAATCAGACACTAGTTGTTGGTTTAACTTGTATAAGAGGGCTTCTGGACAATCAGACTTGAAGTATCACAACAATAATTCTTGATCCCGGTGTATAGTGTATGAATAACACATAATTGAGTGATATCATTATGTATTAAGATTAATATACACGAAATTCAACCACGTTCGTTTGTCGATTCCGAAAGCATCACCGTGTTGTCCATGCTTTATTCATGCTCAACATATGAAGACCGGCCGATATGTTAGCGCTCAGGTGCTAATCGCAGAAGCATAAGGACGTCGGCTCAAGTTGGAAGGCACAGGTTCTCAGAGCCACAACCATGGGGCTTTGTTGGATAGCAGCCAGTTAGAACGCCGCAGGAGAAAACGGATACCAAAGTGCGATGGCGCACAATGAGTGCTTCCTGAGGCTTGGACGATGCTTTGTGATTACATCTGTATGGTTCATAGTGGTAGTGCAGGCATCAGCGTGTGAACTTTCAACTCGTCTCAATCGTCTGGCTAAAAATGGCAATAACATCTGTCCCACATGCATGGGCAGGCAGGTTGTCCCAAGCCTCCCCCACATATTAGTCCCACCCCACTTCGGTAGGACGACTGGAGGTCTAACCGCCTAACTTAACCAACCCGTTGAAATGAATGGATCGGTTTATGGCCAAGTGCCGCACAACCCATACCTACATTGATGGACGCGTCATTGCACCGTCCAAAGGTACTTGCTTGGCTTATTTGGTGACCCACCAGATGGAAAAGGCGGAGATTGACTTGGCCATGCGTTAGCGTATCATCCCCACGTCTGGTGAATGCACTCCAGCAACGGTTCTGCGGGACTTGCATGCCCCAATTTGGAAGTGTAGGGACAGCTTGAACATTAGCACAACGTTGCCCTTGATGCGTTGTCCAGCTTCGGGCAAGAGGCCGAGGATACCGAATCGGATGAGCCCCAAGGAATGCTACATGAACGCAGAGCTCGAGCCTTTTCTCCCTTGCAGCCACATCGGGATTTCTTCCAACCCTGATTTGTTGACGCGTTTTTTATCCATTGACGTGTCAGGTTGGCCATTATCGCAATGGCGCTGTTAAACAAAGTGACAGATGAAGAGTTGGCGAGCTTGAAGGGAAAGACGATCATTATCACTGGAGGAGGAAGTGGCATTGGCAAAGCAGCTGCACACCTTGCTTATGGTCCGTATTTCCACGATTCATAAATATTCCACTTCCATTCCCATACGTCACCATCATGATGAAAGAAACCAATGCTAAAATTGTTGCTTCCCATCAACAGCTGCTGGCGCCAACATTGCTATCGCCGATCTGAGTAATGATGTAGGAGCGTCACTGTCTAAGGAATTCCCCGAGTACGTTCTATCCCTTTCCGAGTCTCATGTCGCGTTAAGCCGTGGTCATGACCGGACTGCATTTCTCAGTAGAGCGCAATTCAGGACTCTAACATTGTGGTCTGATAATTAACGTACTCCAGGTGTATGATCTTTGTCAAAGCGGATGTCTCTAGATGGTCCGAGGTTTTGGACCTTTTTAAGAAAACATGGGATCGCTTTGGGGCCATTGACGTCGTGCTTTCAAATGCTGGTACCCATGATTTCGAGACTCTGCAGGACGAGACGCTGGATGACGACGAAAACCCGACAGCTCCAAGTCTGAAGAGCTTCGAGGTGAACTTGCACTCCGCAGCGTACTGCACCAAGGTCGCGGTTCATTTCTTCAAGAAACAGCCGCAAAAAAAGTGTCAATTAGTCTTTACTGGTTCAGCAGCGAGGTCAGTATCTAGACAAACCAGCAGCAAAAACTGACGTCAAAGATAATACATGCTGACAGTTTTCAGTCTAATCGACACGCCGCCGCTTTACCTTTACTGTGCCGCTAAGGCTGGAATACTTGGTCTCATGAGAGGAATGAGACTTAGTCTTCCGTCTGACAACATGTCAGTCAACATGGTTGCGCCTTGGATGACAGGTACGTGTTTCCCAAGAGAAAAAGACAGCTGCAGTGCTTCAGTTACTGCCCTAACCGTTGCAGTTAATTAACGAATTGTAGTAACCCCCGGGATGCCAGATTGGATCAAGGAGAAATGGGGTGAGTTGCCCACGAATGATACTGTCGGAGTGGCAAAGGCACTTCTGCTACCGGCTGTTCGGACCGACACCAACGGCAAGACTTTGTGGGTCGCCGGTAACGATATTATTGAGGTAGAGGACGCTCTTCACGAAGCTCAGCCGCAATGGCTTGGAGCTAGGCTGTCGGCAGACGTTGACGAGGGTCAGTTGCGCCTGGGTATCGGCGCCTCGAACAAGTAGGCTCGAATACCGTAATGTCATCTATAGCCTATTGTCTCGTAGAAAATCATCAGCATTTGCGACAAGCGTCGGGGTCCATGTTCAAAAGTGTGTTATAAACTAACTACAATCAGTTCAAGACTGTTAACTTTGAGGCAGTTCAAAAATGCCATTCGGGCCATCCTGTATTCTCGCTACAATTAGCCAAGTGGCAAAAATGTCTCTGACTCAAATGTCGCTACTACTATTGCATTGGCTAAGACGCTGGCAGCGAGCCAGTCCGGGACTTTGTACCCAGAAAGTCCATTTTTCCTTGTGTAAACTCAGGTTACATAGTCGCGCATGTTCCGCTACAGTCTTGAGATCAGTTGGGAAGGGATATAAACTACTCTTCGAAAATGTTTGCTAGCGCTTACGGTTACGGTTACGCTTGCTGTCACAATTGCAAAGTTTTAGTGAGAGTCCTCGGTAAGCAAATGTAATTCATGGTGTATCTCAACTAGATAATAGATTTCAAAAGCCGAGGTACTCCAAGCGCTCCCGACAACCTAGATACGGTTGGGGATTTCAAACATGTCCTCTACCTGTTCATTCATCATGGTTGCCGTTTTAAGATGGATGTCAGGATCGTTGTTAAGCGCATTGAAAAACCCTTCTCGAGCGGCGACAATCTCTGGATCGGTAGAGTGCAATCGAAGCTTAAATTCAGTGGATGCCTTATTCGTGTAGTTTACCCAGGCAGCCCGTCGCACACTCACATAGCGACTGAGTAGCGCATCCGGCTTCTCGCCGTGGATGAGGATCCTGATCAAGCAGTTTCCCAGTGCAGCAGCGTCTAGAAATCCTGTGGTGAGCCCCAGCCCGCCGATGGGATTATTCGACTTGGGGTATTGTCAGCGAGGACCACATCATCTGGGGATAGCTCTGTCTTACGTGTGCCGCATCGCCCGCAAGAACAACTCGTCCAACCTGCCAAGTCTTTGCAACCCTTTGGTGGGCCCAGTACGGGCTGGCACTGACCAACTCGTACTTGAGGGGGCGTGGACCAGGCAGAAGTCGCTCATACTTCTCCTTGAGGTGCTCCATAAGATCCGACATGGGGATGTCTGTCCGCAGTCCGAAGGCAACACGCCATGGGTCGTCACCAGGGCCCGTTCTGGCAATCACTGCCCAGTCCTCCTCGTCAACGATCATGTTGGCGGTTGTGAATCCATGCTCCTCAAAGTCGTACTTGACGTTGGATGCCACGAAGCGGAAGTCATTCCACGTGAAGCCCTCAAAGGGAATGCAAAGAGCACGACGCACAGAGCTACCCGCTCCGTCTGCGCCGACTAGATAGTCGCAGGTGAAGAACTTCTCCCCTGTTGGGCCCGCGGCTACGACTTCGATCGGCTTCGTCTCACCCGGCTGTTTGAGCCCAACGAACCGATGCTGCCACATGACACGAAACGTCTTTTGAGCCTCACAGTGCTTGAGAATCAGCTCACCCACAGCTTGCTGGCCAAGGTGAATGCCGGTGAAGTCGTACTTGACCGCGCCTTTGGGGATCGCAGCCATCATGAGAGCGCCGAGTACCTCACCACCTTTGGCATTGGATTTGCGAAAGCTGACGCCTTCTCGATTTGTGTGACCCGCCTTGACCAGGTCATCGACGAGGCC
Organism: Tolypocladium paradoxum; assembly: GCA_002916505.1. Classification (NCBI taxonomy): domain Eukaryota; kingdom Fungi; phylum Ascomycota; class Sordariomycetes; order Hypocreales; family Ophiocordycipitaceae; genus Tolypocladium; species Tolypocladium paradoxum. The sequence continues at coordinate 16,600 of PKSG01000866.1, forward strand.
GACCTTTTCCATTTCGTTCAGGACGATGGGCATATATCTTCTCATCTCTGATGATTAGTAAATGATTCAACGCTTCGTTTTGAGATTTTCCCTCGCATGAGTCTGACTCACGTCGTTGCCCTAGGGCTTTTGAGCACATGCGGCTCGCTGTCAATCACGAGGACATCGATTCCTTTCTGGGCAAGTTTCAGCGCTACAAACAGCCCTACAGGCCCTGCGCCAACAATAAGAACGGCGGCATGCTCATATTCAATCTTGTCCTGGGGCGGAACGTCTGCCATGGTAATGTAATGATAAGATGGTAATGATGTTTACCAAACGGTTGGTTACCAATCCCAAGTTCAGGCGCTATATCTATATTACATATAAATAGACCAAAACATATTATTCCCTCGACCCCGCGCCCCTCCACTCACCCCACACTTCCCAGAAGAGGAAGCAGCTCTAGTGTAAGGAGTTGGTTAGTTTGTGGCTCAATCGTCAATAACTTACTTGATCAGGGTATACGCTATTAGGCTTGCCGATTGGATTCGGCGGTTGGACCACAAGTGCTACTTTTTCTTAGCCATCTATTCCATGTGATACAGTGGGCAAGCGTGTGCTACACAGGATCCGCCCAAGTTTCGGCCTTGTGATTGTCGTTATCCAAGTTTTGGCACAACGCACCTTCATCACACAACGAGGTTATCACTACCACAATGGAGTTGCTGCGACAGCTCAATCCAGAGGCTGAAGAGGCCCAGGCCGCGCCGCCTATTAATCCAGCCGATCCAGCCGATCCAGCCATCACGAGATGCCTCACAACTACCGGTAGGCACACGAAGAATGTTGGTGTAACGTGGTGGGTGGCAGTCAAATATGTAGTCAATTGTGCATGCGTTCCGGGGTCCTAGACGGCCCCGAAGGATGTGCGCTACTTATGCTAATAGAGGCGTCCCGTGCGTTCCCCTCTTGCCACTCAATGTACTACGAAACAGGAGGTCTCGGGCGATCCAACGATATTAGGCATCGTTGGCCGCCTCTAGTTACGTCATTAATATGAGTAGAGGCCCGGTGTGGGTCCCCTACACTAATAAAGAAGCATACGGGAAGGCAGAGGCACACACAGCCGTTGGGCTAACGAATTAGCATAATGACGGACGAATAAGGAGGCGCGGTTAGGGGCGGATCAATAGATTAGCTATAATATATACGAGTACGGAGTATATAACTTAGGAAATGCGTTTTTAAGCAAATTAAGCCCTTATAATAAGAGCATCTTATGCGATAGATTAATACGACTCGTGTATTACGATTACTCTGCCTTGCGCTATGCTCACGTACTAAACTTTAGTAGCGGGGCGTGGCGGCGGGGGTAGCGGCCG
>PKSG01000293.1:0-14315 GCA_002916505.1 Tolypocladium paradoxum
CGGGCGCGGCGCTCCGAGGGGCAGACGACGTCGACGCCGACCGAGGTGCCCGGGGGCGGGCCGTGGACGGCGAGCAGGACGACGAGGCCGGCCTGGTGCGAGACGTTGAAGAGCAGCGGCTCGGAGCCGTCGCGCAGCAGGAAGACGGGCTTGGCGCGGGCGTCGCGCGTCCACGCGGCCGCGTCCCAGCCGACGCCGCAGTAGGTGCTGATGGCGAGGCGCTTGAGCAGCGACGAGCCCAGCGCGAGCTTGGCGTCCCCGACGTGGTAGAAGCGGAGGACGTTGGACTGCTCGTCGGGCGTGAGGAGGGCGAGGGCGCGGGAGGCCTGCGGGCAGCTGAGGTCAGGCCGCGTCCTCCTCTAGAGCAGCATCCGATCCCTGACGGAGAGGGCCTTCACTTACCGCCGCCGGCAGGTCCTTGGTCTCCTTCGCCTCGGGCCACAGGTTGCGCGTGTCCAGCACCCACTTGATGACCGTCGTCGGGGCGCCCGTCGGCGCCGCCTGGCCACCCATTGCCGACGTGGCCTGGCGTGTAGCGGACTGGCTGGGCTGCATCTGCACCTGCGGACGTCTGCCTCGGAGCAACGGAAGGGCACGCTAGGAATTAAGCGGCTCAATGCAGTGGTTGTCGTCGGACCGGTGGACCGGCCCGCAGGGAGTCTGGGGAAAGGCTCAGGTCGCGGGTGCATGTCATGCGAGGCTCATTGTGAACCGTCTGCATGAGTAAGGCGGCCGGCCTCGGTGAGGCAGGCTGGCTGAGAGCGAGTGACCGAGACTGTGAGGAGACAACACTGCCAAATCCTGTCCTGTACCACCCATTGCGCAACAAAACGAAAGACCGCAATGGAGTGCATTAATAGGCGCTCAGAGTCGGCGGTCGATTGCGCCGTGTCGCACACCTCGCCTCCGAACGTCTCAATCCACGACGACATCTCGCGACGACGAGACGCACGACGGCGCGAGGGCGCAAGCAAAGAGCGAAGAGCGACTCCAAAAAGTATCGGTATATTCACTAGACATGGCACACGAACGGACCGCCCACGAGTGACAATGAAGCATCCACAGCGAGCCTTGTTTTTTCAGTTTCGTTTTATATGCCACTGTCCGGATGCTGCCCAGCGGGCCAGCACCACATGTCCAAGTTCAATACACGATATCTCGCTGCTCGCCATGGCTCCTCACAGCCGAGACTGAGCACTCGGTCAGCCAAAACCCAAACTATACATAGGTAAACCCAACACTATACAAAAAGTCAATAAGGGTATCTTGCCGCTAATCATGACTCCCCGTAGCCGAGACTGAACACTCGGCCAACCAGACCACAAACCATGCAAAAGAAGCAAAGGAAGCAAAGAGCAAAGCTGAACGTCGATGCAACGACACAAGCATAACCCTCGCAGCACCTGGCGTCATCCACGATTCCGACCTCCGAATCCCAACCCAGGCCGCCGACCCCGTCTCTACTTCCTCGTCCGCCTCGCCTTCCTCACCACTCTGCTCATCGCCGTTCTAATCCTCCTCGGCGGCGTGGTAACTGCTGTCGTGCCCGTCCTCCGAGATGGGCTCCATGCCGTCCTTGTCGGTGTGGTCGTGGTCCTCGTCTGCCCCGCCCATAGCCTCGACTGCCCTGGCCACGGCTTCCGCCATCCCCGTCGACTGGCTGTACGACTCCACGTCGACGCCATCCCAGCCGCCGACGCCCATCAAGTGCAGCGTCTCGACGGCCAATCGCTTCTGCATTTCCTCGTCGTAGCCACCGTCGACCTTGTCATTGGTGATGGACGAGGAAACGGAGGGGGTGGGAGGATAGTAGGTAGGGGAAGGCGGGGCGTAGGTAGGAGACGCCGGTGCGTGGGTAGGAGAGGCAGGGGCGTAGGTAGGAGAGGGTAAGCAGAGGCCGATAGGTAGGCAAGGCGTGTTGGAGCGGGATGACTTGACCAAGTTACCGGCAACCACTGCTTGGGGACGGACGGACAGAGGGGCCAGGGCGTTGAGGGAGTAGCGGGACAAGTTCCCCTTGTCGGAAGCCAAGCTTGGGGCCTTACCCTCGCCGTAGCCCTCGAGGCGGGTCCTCTTGGACGGGAAAGGGGTGGGAGACTCGAACGTAGCCCTCGGCCTCTTGACTGCGCGACGGGGAGCCTCACGGTTCCAATTGATCGGGATAGGGGAGAAAGAATCGAGCAGGTACCTTGCGCCCTTTCTTGGGCGAGGGAGAGGCTCGAACATCTTCCGCAGCCGCTTGCTCTGAAGAGGGGAGGAGCTCATTGAAGGAGAGCTTGTACTTCCCCTCTGGGTTCGGCGAGAGGAAGAGTCGGGCGTCTCCTCCCGCTTGATCGGGCGAGGAGAGGGAGTCTCGAACGTCACGCGCGCCGTCTTGACTGGGCCAGGCATCTTGACAGTGGCTCTTGCTAAACATGTTAGACCAGCGGTCAACAAAAGCATGAGGCAACCAGCTTACTGCAGAAATGGTACAGGCGAGGGAGAGACACCTAGGTATGGTGTGAATGTGTGGGTGGAGGTGTGTTCTGTACGGGTGTAGGTAAGGTATGTGTCGTGTACGGGTATATGTGAGGTATGTGTAGTGTGTGCCTGTACCCGTGTGTCGGTGTCAAGGGGAAAGCATAAGACAATGAACTCTTTGCTGAACGTAAGGAAGACAGAGGATGCGAATGGTGGGATGGGAAAACAGGTCTCCGAAGGGGGGGAGGGGATTATATACCCAAAACCTTCACCAGCAGATCACTCCCACCGCCCGATCACTCCTACCGCCCGATCACTGATCACTCCCACGTAATCGAACGCCCCCCCCCTTCCGACAGGCTACCAAGGTAGATAGACAAAAGAAGCTCTACTAGTCGAAAAACAAGAAAAGAAAATAGAGACATGTATAGGCAAAGTCTATCCCGTCGACAGTCGAGCCGGTAGGTTCTCAGGAGCAGGTCGACGACGTCGCTGTTGCGGCACGGCGTCACGCCCAGCAAGGCGACCGAACTACTACAACAGGAAACCCAACGACAGGTCCGATTTGATTACTGGTCAAAAAATGGGAACAGCCGCCAGTGCCCATCGCCGCGGGCTTGCTGTGAGTTTCCGCGAACAGCCCTCATCGGCCCTGTTGTTGCTGCTGTTGGCGTGGACAGAGTTTGGGCAGGAGAATTGTACGCCCCGTGAGGCGGGTGGCTTGCTCGGCGAGCCCGTAAGCACGGACGCGGCATGAGTTTGAGGCGTACCTTGTAAACTTAGACGCGGTTCCTACCTATGGAGCACGTGGCGGATGGATGTTGTGCAGCTGCACTGTGCGTAGCTAGGTGGCAGTGACAGGCTGTGCTGGAACTCGACGGGGAACGACGACTAGACAATGGGAAAGGCACAGGCACTCGTCCAGAGTAAGAACAGATGGCATTCATCCTGTCTGAACAGGCAAGAAGAAAGGGGGAAGCTCCAGGTCGTCGTCTAGCATCTTGCTGCTCTGCAGCTAGCACTCTGCGGATCCGCCCCTGAACCCTTCCACCTGTATCTTGATTCACCCAACTCTACATCTCTACATCATCATCAATGCCAGAGTAAATCACTGCATCCAAACCGGCACACAGAGCTTCATGTCACAGTTTTCTTGATAAATGTCTACCATGTCTATTCTCCGCCGTACCAAACGCCGATGTCTACCCACTCCTTACGCCCAGACTCCTCGAGGGTCCATTCAAATCACCCTCTACTCGTCCTCCTCGCCGTCGGTAGGCGCATCGAGCGACAGCAAGAAAACTTGATGGCCCTTTTTGGCCTTGTCCCCCTTTTTGGTAGAATCTTGGGCTGACCTGTCAGCCTTGGCCTTGGCCTCTTTCTCCTCAGCATTCTTCACGTCGTCGTCCTTATCCTTGGTAGTATCGACAACGCCATTCTCCAACTTGCCGATGGTCTTTATGGCCTTGCCATCGCCATCGAGGTCGACGACCACGTCCATCGTGTCGAGGCTGCCGTCCTCGGTGTACGTCCACATCTGCTTCAGCTCGCCACGCGCCAGCGCCGTCACGACCAGCGAGCCGAGCACACCCGGGACGAGGTACAGCAGCGCCGGCTGGCCTTGCTTGAAGACGAGGAGCATGGCGAGTGTGACCATCATTCCCAGTAAATAACCCAGCATGGAAGCGTAAAAGTAAGGCTTGGGGAAATCAGCCGCGGCCAGGTCGACGGGGAGATGCTGGTATCGCGCAAGGAACAGAGTACCTCGGGTCCACAGGCGGTCCCCCCACTTGCCCTTGACGTTGACGTACCGAGCCTTGACTTCTTTGTGCTTCGTCTCGCTTCTCTTCGCCACTTGGCCAGAGGCAGTGTCCTTTTCGAGAATCGTCAAATCAGTAGACTCGTACTTGACCTTGCCAACGTAGTGGATCCAGAGGTCCAGCCGCAGTGCCCACCCAATCAACATGCCTGGCACAACGATATCTCCCAATCCGAGCATACTCTTTCTCGAGCCAGCCTCGAAAGTCAGTTTGATGGGGACCTCAAGCTTGGTTGCCACCGTGACCATGTATGGGCTGCAGCTGCGGTCAGCATCTGCGTGGCTCAAAACAGGCCTCTCTCCAGGGGCTGGCAGACTTACGTGTAAAACACCATGTAAATGTCGTAGAAGAAGAGGCCTATCAGCACCAGCGACCCGATCAGAAAGTCCGTGGGCGACAGAACCAGGAATGATCCATAGCACATGCCGAATCCCAGCATGTTGGAAAGAAAGGGCGACGAGGTCGAGAAGTAGATGAGGGCAGTTGCCAGAGACAGCAGCAGGGCCATCATGTGGGCAAACTTGATCTTTGCCTTTTCCTCGAAGACGCCATGCACGAAGAACTTGATGACCCAGTGTCTCGTCAGAAGACCACGAAGCTCCCAAGCCGCCTTCCTCGCTCGCTCCGAGCACGCAAGCACAGCGAACGGTCCGGGGAGCGGATTCGTCTCCGCGTCGACTCCCTCGACGGCGTTGCCCGCGTCGTCGCAGACGGCCACAGCCTTGGATTTCTGGTCCACCTTTCGCAGCGACCCGTCACGGCCGCGCCAGAAGCGCGGGAGGACGACGGAGGTGCCCAGCTCCATGCCGTGCGCGTACAGGGTAAGCAGGCTGGCAACGGACATGGTGGACATGTACCAGCGCAGGACCTTGTTCAGAATAGCCGGGTCCTTGAGCCACTGGATGAGGTAGTACAGGCCGATGAGCATGGCCGCGGCGATGAGCGGGAACATGATGGCGTCGGTGAGCTCCAGGCCCTGCGAGAAGCGGTCCTCGTCGGCGTCGTCTTTCTGGCCCGGCTTCTTGCCCTTGGTGGGCGACGCCGAGGGCGGTCGGCGGAGGGCGGCGTGGGAGCCGAGGTAGATGATGCCCATGGCGCCAGCGAGCAGCTTCAGCTCCAGCACCATGAACTCGAGGTTCTGGATGAAAGCGAGGGCCGTCGACGGGCTCTCGGTGCCATTGAAGGTGGCGTTGAGGCCATCGAGGATGTCCCCTGCGGAGGCCAGCTCGGTCGAATTGGCAGCCATGTCGTGAGTTCGCTGGTGGTGCGTGGTTGAGGTTTCTCCCAGGTTGTCGCGCGGACGTGCTCCCAACGTACGATGCTGAAGCCTGCGGAGAGACCACTGAGCTGCGGTTTCACAGACGCATGCCAACTCAACTAGAAATGGCCGCCATGCACAGCAAACGAGAATTTGCCAAGCCTCCCGAAAACAAAGAAGGCTGGAGCAAACAATACCGCGCTGCAGTGCAACCAGAGAAGATGACACTTTGCGTTGGCCTTCATTGAATATGCTCGAAAGCGTCCCGCAGTGGGTCCACTGGTCCTGGAGCCTCGTCACGAGTGGCCAATAGCGATGCATGACCGCCACATCGTAGGTGGCGCCCATGTGGCTGGACATGCCAGCCTCGTTCATCCCACCTCCAGATTCGCAGCACCTCCAACATCGTCATCGGCACGACGACACTCGAGATATCCGGGGCAATTGAAGGACACCACACGCCCAGCATGACGACCAACATCGTCCTGGAGACCACAATGGCATGTACATGCAACCGCCAGCGCATCCACTTCTCCCACACGGAACACCAGCTAACGTGCGGTATCCAGGGCTCCATCGCCCTCGAGCTCTACACCACCCACGCCCCCAGGACGTGCACCAACTTCACCACCCTCGTCCGCCGCGGCTACTACAACGCCACTGTCTTCCACCGCATCATCCCCAACTTCATGGTCCAGGGCGGCGACCCCACCGGCACCGGCCGCGGCGGCGCCTCCATCTACGGCGACAAGTTCGCCGACGAGATCGACCCGGCCCTCCGCCACACCGGCGCCGGCGTCCTCAGCATGGCCAACGCCGGGCCCGACACCAACGGCTCCCAGTTCTTCATCACCCTCGCCCCGGCCCCCTGGCTCGACGGCAAGCACACCATCTTTGGCCGCGTCAAGCACGGGCTCGCCACGGTTAAGCGCATGGGGCTCGTGCCCACGGGCGCCGAGGACCGGCCGGTCGAGGACGTCAAGATTGTGCAGGCGCGTGTGCTAGAGGGCGAGGACGAGGCGTAGCCGTACTTACGTAGCCGCGAAAGAGCGGTTGGGCTTGCATTTTACGGAGTTGAGGTGTGGTGTCATGGGTTCTGCTGCTGAATATACACAAGGGTTTCACGTCAATCGCGAGAAAATGTCGAGGAATCCTCAGGATTTTCTATTCGTCCATCCTCGTCGTTTGGAAAACAAAGAAGAAAGTCACACTCCAGACGCCGTGGACCCTTTTTGCCGTCCGTGGATGCTATGGTCTCCCCCCTCGCCCTTTTAGCCAAATCCGACCGCTCGTCCAATGCTGTGAGTGTTGGAAATAATACACACAGATGTGAAATAAAGGAAAAATGGGGACGAGACGACTGCGAATGACCTGCTCCTTGCTGCCAACGTGATGTGGTCATCGAGTCGTCCTCTATCCGTATCCAACCTCGGGTCGCAGCTGGATCGATCGAGAAAGCTGTGCTTTCAGATTCGTATCCCTCGGTCCAAGAGGTCTTGTTAGGTTGCCCTGATAGACGACAAACTATGGGCTCAATCTATGCCCATATGTGCCATGGCCCAGTGACCTGGCCAAATTACTCCACCAATTACTTCGCGGGTGGCGACGACAGGGTTCCAGACGACTCCGACTCTCCATCCGCATCCTGTCCGTTCTTGGAAATTGGCGAACTCGTCACGGGCTTGGCCGCCTTGACCCTCTTGAGCGGGCTGCCGTCCTTGTTCGCCGGCTTCGAGGGCGCCCGGTTGGGCGTCAGTTTGGGTGTTTCCGCGTCGTCCAGCTTCTGCTCCTGGCTCAGCTGGGACGATCCCTTGACCTTGTCCTTCTTCAGAGACGGCTTGGACTTGATGATGACCTTCTTGTTCATGCTGGTGGGCTTGAGCTTCTTCTTCATGTGGCTGTTGTCCGAGTCGGCGTCGTCGTCACTAGCGGCGTCGCGTTTTCTGGGACTCGAGGCACGGGAGCCCGGCGCGGGCGTGGCCTTCTGGGAGGACGGCGGCGTAGAGTCGTGCTGCGAGCCGCCGTTCAACTTCTGCGCCGCGGCACGGCTTGCATTCCGTCCGCTGTTGCCGATGCACGACCCCATGTGGTTGTTCAATCGGGTGACCAGGATGCAGCGTTTGCATTTGCTGCAGGTGGCCGACGGGAACGAGAGCACGTTCGGGGGCCGCTGCTCCGGGGCAGGCGAATCGGTGCCGTCGGCCTTCTTCTCCATGTCCTTTTTCTTCTTTCCGCGCCCCGGCCCCGGCGCCACCCAGCTCTGGCCGTAGATGTCGCATCCAGGCTTGTCTATGTAGGGGTGCTTCTTGCAGTAGATGACGGTCGGGTCCGGTTTTTGGGCTCCCTTGCCGTCGGTTGGGTATAGCAGCCGCGGTAGATGGCACTTGGGGCAGACGATGTCTTGCGTGGTCTGGAGCGGGTTGCCCTTGAGGAGGACCATGCCGTCCTCGTAGATGGCGGCATCGGTCTCGACTCGAACGTCGGGCCTGGAGTCGGGCGTCGAGCTGTCAGAGGCATCGGAAGCCAGCTTCTCGACTCGTATCGCGGCCGTGTTCGCCTTGGCCGTCTTCTCTTCGCGGTGCGTCTTCATTAACAGGTCGGAGAGGACGTTGTAGAGCACGTCGTCGAGGATGGCGTGAGCCTAGAGAGCAAAGGGAACAAAACGTATCAGCGCATCTGTCAATCTCCCCACGGCGCCCGTCCTCTCGGCCACGGCCTCAATGGCTTTGCCATGCAGAAAGAAGAGCGACGGCGTCGGGGCCCACGACGCAGGCAGCATCGGGCGGCACAGGGAGAACTCACCAGCTTGTCCATGTTCCCAGCATCGTCACGAGCGCGGATCACCCCGGCCCGCCCCGTGGATGAATTCATGGCGCCTCCTTGCCTGCCAGAAAGGACGCCCCCCGAAAAAGGTTGCCCTGGGAGGTGAGAGGCTGGGCCACTGTTGGTTCTGTGTAACTGGAGTCGTGTGATGTGATGCCGACCAGACCCGAGTGACAGGGTGGAATTAAGGTATCGGCCGGGGAAATCTGACAAGCAGCGTTGCGACTGGCTGGCCTGTGGTGGTGAATAAGGGTGGGTGTGGTGTGTGGTGCACGCTGGTGGTGCTGGTGGTGGTGGATAGGGCCGCCAACAGCCAGCAGCAACAAAAAGATGGAGAATCGTTAATTAGCGCGCGCAGCACTGGAGGATCGATCGCCAAGCGCAAGAGCTGGGGCAGCGAGTTCGTCACTCCCGGCAGCGATGCACCATTGCCCTCGTCGTGTTCTCCTTGGCAGCGGAGGCTGAAGCCAGAGTCGAAGCCCAGATGCGCGCTGGTTCAGCCCAGTGGCATTGGGAAGAGGACGCTCCAGCGCAGCCAGGCAAGGCGGTTCGAAAAGAGCTTGCGTTGAACAGGACGAGAATTGGAGATGACGCTGGTCTAGGTGTTTCGCTTGCCACGGAGCTGGAGGGATTATCCCCGAGCGGCAGTGGAAGAAGTCCCTAGGGGCCAAAAGCATCCCACTACACCACCAGCTGCAGCGGCTCTGCAGCGGCCGCGCCTCCCGGTCACCACTGAATTCAGGCAGGCCGAGTCCCTGGATTCAGCACGCCACTCATACCTATGACCCGACCCGACGTCATTCTCCCTCGAGAACAGCGACATCTCATTCATGGTAGCAATACGAACCACAGCGGCAAGGACTGGCGACAACAAGGCCGCCGACAGTAGTAGGTGGAATGATACCCCGTATGGGCTCCGTATATGGTATTTATAGAGCCGCCAACGGTGGTGTCCACACCTGCAAGGCCGCTGGCCCGATCAGATTTAGATTTATTAGACCCCTGACCCGACGCATGCGTATCGCAGCTTCGCAACTCTCCCGCGCGCACCGCACCCTCACCACCTCTCTTCTCTCTCTTCTCCTCCAACTCTTCCGTCCGTCTGCCCTCTCGCCTCATCCGCCGCTTCTGGCCGGCCGCCCGCCGCCATGTCCCTCCCTACCAGCAAGGCCCCCCCGGCGCAGCCCTCGATCCGCTCGTTCTTCCAGGCCAAGGCGCCCAAGTACGCTCCTCCTCCGACCTCGACGACGTCACGCGACACCCACGGCGCGAACCGCGCTCCTCCAGCGGCGCAGCAGAAGCAAGCTGGAGGCGATCCCGTCTCTCCTCCGCGGCCCATGCTCGACGCGCCCATCCCGCCCCCGGCCGCGAACCTCCCCCGCGAGGCCTCCATCCGCCCAGTCGCGGCCGCCGACACGCCCGCGCTGCGGCGCATCAACGCCCTGCTCCTCCCCGTCAGCTACGCCGACTCGTTCTACCAGCGCGCCGTCGACCCCGCCGCCTCGGCCCGCTTCTCGCGCGTCGTCACCTGGGCCCACGCCGGCGAGGACCCCAAGGTCGTCGGCGGCGTCGTCTGCCGCCTCGAGCAGGCCCCCGGCGCGCCCGCGCAGAACCTGTACATCCAGTCGATGTGCCTCCTCTCGCCGTACCGCGGCATGGGGTTGATCAACGCGGCGCTGGACAACATCGTCGCGACGGCCGTGGCGGATCCCAACCTGGACGTCAGGACGGTCACGGCACATGTGTGGACGCAGAACGAGGAGGGACTGCACTGGTACGAGGGACGGGGGTTCAGCCGCCAGGAGCCTGCTCTCCAGGGATACTACATCAAGCTGCGGCCAGGCTCTGCGTGGCTCGTCCAGCGCGACGTCAGCGCCTCGGTTCGGAGCTCGCTGCCGTCCGCACCAGCGTCTTCCGCGGCCCCTCGGACGGTCGCAGCCAGCACCACGGCGGCCGTCGTAAACCTGCATGCTCCTCCGCCGCCTCCACCATCCTCGGGCCCTGACAACAACACCAACGCCCCGCCGCCGGGTCTCTCTAGGGGACAGTCGTTTCAGATCCAACGGCCGGAAACCGAGTGGAACGACCTCCCCGCGGACATGGCCCCCGGCCGCCTGGTTCCGCCCAGGAAACCCGGCAGCGAGCCCACTTCCAGCGCGAGCTCCAGGAGTAGCTCCACGGTGCGGAAGAAGAGAGACCGGTCATACCCTGCAGCTGCGTTTGGCAGTTAAGAAGTGACTAGATGATACACGTAGAAATGGGCTTAGACGGAACAATTATAGAAGGACGAGAAACGATGGGCAGGTCAAGCCACAATGGCGCGTCTGTTCCCATACCCTAGGCAGAAAACCTATAATCAAAAGCACGAATACCAACTGTCCGTATGTCCCTAGCCTTCGACATTAATGCCTACAACGTGTGTCTCGCAAATGGATGCCTCTTAGAGGTAGTTGGGTCAATGTTTCATTTACCAAGTACTCGTTACATGTACAATTTGTCCTCGGACAGACGCTTAAAAGGACACCACAGGCAAACCGTAAAGCGAACCTTACCGCTTCCTGGTCCACCAGATGGCTGCAATCGCAGCGAGCCCGACCGCGCCGCCCACGGCCAATGCAGTCGTTGACACGACGGGTTCCTCACCTGGGGACCAGTTAGCACTCTGCACTACACGGCACAGACGAGCATACTTACCAGGTCCCGGCATCGCATCCAGGCTGCGCTTGATATCCTTTCTCAGGTCCCGCAGGAAGTCGCCGGGCTTCTCCATGCGCTGGGCGACGAGCGCAATCAGGGCCGCTCCGACACCGCTGCCATCCTTGGCGATGCCGATGCGAATCTTCTTGGCGCCCGCGGGCCCGATGCCTTCAATCGCAGCCAGCGCCTCATAAATCATGTCCCTGAAGAAGGGATAGTGCTCGACCAAGCTACCATCAACACCAACGTCCAGGACGTCCTCTTCAGGGTCGTCCACTTTGCCAGACTGGAGGGCCACGGCGCCAATGGCTACAGCAGACAACCTCGCTGCGCGACGGGCGACGGCATTAGCAACCGCCTTGAAGGCCTGAGCATCCTCCAGAGACGGGTTGTAGACGAGGAGGGTATTCTCCAGCTCCTGCCGCAGGGTCGACAGCTCGGGGCTGTTGTCTGAGGCTGCCACCGACATGATGGCGCTGTCCAAGCCCCACGGCTTGAACATTCCCGACTGGGGGCTGATGTTGGTCGTGGTTCCCCAGTCGTTGAAGCTGGAATTCAGATCCTTGAACAGGGACGTTTCCTCGTTTTTCATCATATCCACAATCGTTAGTCTTACAATCTCGCCGAGGAACATGCCAGAGACACGCTTCTCGAACATTTGGAACCCGGGGTTGATGCTCTGGTCATCGAGCGCCTTGTCCCACGGAGTAGAGGGAAGCACGTTGAGCTGGTTGTCAAACGAGCCCCATTCTGTGTTGATAACCATCTCGCCAGTCGACGTGTCATATTCGCCCTCGATTGGCTTCTTAATCTTCTCCGTCTTCTCGATATAAGCACCGTTCGTGCCGGTGCCAAAAATGCCGCCCAGGATGGAGCGATGCTTTCCAGTCGACGTATACGAACGCGCCATAAGTGTTCCCACAGTATCGTTGACCAGAGCAGCCACCTTGACAGGGAGGTTCAGCCTGTCGATCTCGTCCTGGAGCAAGGCGCACACATCTTTGCCGATGGCGTCCGGGATGTCGAAGCCCTTTGTCCATCTTATGAGCTTGCCCTTGTTAATCCCGAGCTGCTTCACCGGGAAGCTAAAGGTGAAGCCGAGGCGGAAGATGAGCTCGTCTCGGTAGCCCAGAGGGGTGCTGCCGGTCTTGCGACGGCGCACGTAGCTCTCAAAGCGGTCGGCGTGGTGCTCGCGCAGGAAGAGCTCGATCTGCTTTGCCAGGAACGCGAAGAGCTCCTTGGCAGTCTTGGCTACCATGAGCTCCTTGGGAATCGCAACTTTGTTGTAGGTTAGGTTGAAGGTGGTGTCGCCATTGAGCGTGATGGAGCACACGCGGAAGTTTGTTCCACCAAGGTCGACGGCCAGGTACAGGCCCTGTTCAATCGCAAAGGGCATTCGTTAGTTGCTGCTGGTGTCTGAAGCTCAGAGGTGCGATTGCGGACTACCTTTTCTGTGCCATTGGGGACGCCCGTGACGTACGTCGGAATCTGGCTGATGCTCGTGCCATCCGCCTCCAACCCATCTCCTGCCATGGCGTGTGAGCACCACGTTGAGGTGACCGGAGCAGCCAGCCAGTGTCGCGGAATTGGATGTAGGCATGCCAACTTACTCATTTGTTGCAAAAACTCGCGGACATGTGTGTTGACGTCTTGGTCGGAAAAGTCAAACTGCGAGACGACTCGCGTCGTTTCGGTTGCCAGCGCCATGGTGAGAGGACGAGAGGCTGGCGGCAGGGTCGGGAAGGGAGCCGGATTCAGGCAGACGGGTGCTTCTGGCTCGAGCTGCGCAGACAGAGATGGCGAGAGGCGAGGTCTGAAGAAGAATGGGTGGTGCGAGTGGGAGAAAAAGACGGGCGACGGGAGCCGGAGGAGGTGCAGCTTGGCGTCGTGGAGCACGAGGTGCGCAAGCTGCTGGCGGTGTTAGCGGGTGTGGGCAGCAATCAATGATGCTGCTGGTGATGCAGTGGTGCCAATTGGGAGCAGGGATCATGGGCGGGCTGGGGCTGGGCTGGGGCTATTTGCGGGGGGAGCATCGAGAATCGCCGAGAGCTTCCCATTAGCGCAGCCTCCTGTTGGTGCCACTCCAACATCCTCAAAAACCATCACTGCCGGTTGCAGGTCGAGCCTTTGAGCTTGGCGGAAGCAGGGAGGCTTTGCTAGACTTACAATTGCCACAACGGCCAGGACAACGACCGGGAACATGCCACCCCTTCGCCTGCGACCCTTGGCCTCCGCATCCTCCCCAGGGCCGTGGCGCCAGTTGGCGCCAGCGCCTGCACCTCGATCACCGTGAGACGACGTCGTGCCGGTGTTCAGTTGGTGCTCCTGGGAGGGTTTTGTTGGTCGGGCCAATGGCCCAGACGACTAGCACCAGGCGGAGCAGGGCCACCGCAGCCCTTTCCACGCTGTCAGAACGGGCCGTTTGGGATGTTCGCCTCCGAGGCGGGCGACTTTGCTGCTGCTGGGAAGTGTCGTCTTGCGGAGGCATGGGTCGCCGGACGGGAAAACTCCCCTGCTGTTTCGCAGGTTGACGTCGCCGTACCGGGTGCTCCGTACGCGGCGCTGGCGTGGGATCTGCCCGAGAGACGGCCGACGACGGCACACTGCGTTTGCACCTGTAGTTCCGCAGACTCGGGCAGGGCACGTTGAGAGCGCGAATTGGTTAAGAAGGTCGACTCGGGGTGCTGCTGCGGGTGCCTCTGATGGGTGTGGAGGGCAAGCCGTTATCCGCGGCGGGATGTTCGATGCCCCATGCAGCCGTCCGTCGCGGGAGCCAGCTCCTGTCGTGCTGTGCCTCGAGTAGGACAAACGCACGCAGCCAACCTGGTCATCCCGCCTGAAAGGATGCAGGGAGAGGATGGTGGAGGACTGCTGGTCGATGTCCAAGGTCGGCTGTGTGAGTGTTGCACCAGCGGGACTCTGGCAGCTTCGGCTGGGCCCGTCACAGACCAGGGCCGAGCCATTGGCCAGTGGCCTCTTCCACCTGCCTCTCCAGGCTCGGTCCCTGCTCAGGGTCACCACCATTGTTCATATTTCGTACACCAAATTCATGCCAAACCCCTCGTAGAGCTGCTCTCCTGATACTCTTCCAGCAGCCAACGGCAAAGATGTCACGGCGCATTACGCATGACGTGCTGGGGAGCCACCGGATCCGTGGCCCATGGGGACGCAAACCAGGGACAGGCCGCAATACGAGTAGGTCCGACTCGAGTACTCTCGCGTGAGCCCCTGTTTTTGGACAGGGTCTAGGACACCTG
>PKSG01000293.1:14325-37749 GCA_002916505.1 Tolypocladium paradoxum
GATGCGCGATATCTGTTACCGAGAACATAAGGAATATCAGAACTTTTCTTCTGTGCAATGCTCCCAACAATACGATAGCTATTGCGTTCCGACAGCTATTGCGCGCACGCATCGCAGGCATCGCAGGCACTCACTTTCAGCTTTGCTTACGCCTATGACAGCAGTCTTCTGTGGCATCGGGTATTTTAGCTATTCTTGCTACAACATGCTCTCAACTGGCAAGAATCACTGTCATATGTGCCTACTTCGTAACCGCTGTCCAAGCCCCTGTCCAGAAACAGGGGCCGCGCGCGAAGGTAATAATCCCGCTTCTCGTTCGCTGCGGGAGTTACGGAGTGCAAAACCGCTCTCCCAGCCTGCCAGCAAGGACATCATCGTGTCCTGACTCCATGGCACACATGATACATCATGCCCAACTCAATTCCCGCCGCCGCCAATCCCGACTCAGGCCAATTTCGCCTTGCACACCAACGATGCTACCACCAAAAGCCCAGCGAGCGTCAGAAACATGTTGTTTCGATGATCGTCCCCTGCACAGCCTTCGTCAGACTGTTGTCCAGCTTGTGCAACATCAACGTACATACCTTCTCTTGCGAGGCTGTGTGCGCCCACCACAAGGAGATTCAGCGGCAGCCTCAGCAGGCTGTACACGCTGCCCCGGACCCCGTCCTCGATCAACTCGCTCTTCAAAAAGCCCATGATGGGGAAGTATGCTCCAACGCACAATTCGAACAGTGCAAAGGCCAAGAACAGTGCCCCCTCGCTGTCGAGCAGCACAGCGCACGACAGGCTTACACTTGCGACGAGCATCGCCACCAACAGCCCCGATGCTGCACTTTCTTTCGACGGGGCTCCGGACCGTGATGAGAAGACGATGGCCCCGACCATCATGGCGCACATGAGACTTGCAAAGATGATCCCGAAAGGCAGCTCTGCCTCGGAACCGGCGCGTAAGCGAGCGCTCTTCAATGCGGGGGACCAAAAGAAAACAAAGAGATACATGGCCCCTTCAAAGCAGCAAGAGGCGATCCCAACAGCCAGGATTCTCTTGTTGGCAAGAATGGTGCGTACTCCACGCCCCAGTCCTGTCTTTTGCTCGTCGATTGCGGCTCGAGTGCCGTAATTCTCCGCCCAAGATGCCCTGATCCAGAAGGCTGCTGATGTGGAGGTCCATGCGCTGAGAGCAAATGGCCATTTGCGGTTACCCAAGGCTTGAAAAATTGCGTCGCCTGCAACCCCAGATACTATAGCGACAGTGCTGCTCACAAGTGTCATGTTTCCGAAGACGGTGTTCAAGGGCAGAACTGAGTCATCGAGTCCCAAATTATGATACCCGGCGATCATCCACGCGTCAAAGACGCTGAAGAGTAGTGTCGTTGCAATGCCTCCGAGCACTCTTCCCGCGAATAAAAGGAGTAGGCTCTCGTGGTTTATCATGGCGCACGAAAATGAGTTGAGGACGCAATACACCTGGCAGAAGGCCCGTCGTCCACAGCAATCTGCGAGCTGCCCAACGAATGCGGCGCTGATGGCACTTGCGATGAAGCCGGTGGCATAAAGCAGTGCAACAAGTTCCTCGGAGAGCCCCTTCTCGTACTTGTAAGTGGCATAGATGTGTGGCCCCTGTGCCATTCCCGGTCAGTCAAGTAGCCTGTAGCTGGCTTCTGAGCTGGAGGGCACTCACCTGCAGCCAATCTGCTCCGACTGCAAGCGCATATCCCACAAGAAAACGTCTTTGGAATGTTCGGGCAATTTGCAACTTTTCGGGGTTCACAGGTTTGCCCCCCTCGATGGGGAGCTCCTGTCGGCATTCGCGGCGACGTGTCTGATGGAAGAGGATGGCATTCAGAGTGCAGAATACCATGAGGTTTGTCAAGTAGAAGTCCATGGCCGCGACGCTCTTTGTGAATATTTTGCGGTGAATGCGTCTATCGATGAATGATTGGCGCAATGAGCACTTTGAGAAGCTCGAGGCCTGTCAACGAAGTGGTGATGCAGCGAGGCAGGACTGGCCGTCCACGGTAAGGCGCGTGTCTAGCAGGAAAGAGCCGGCCAACCAAGGCACCATGGTCTCTTACAGCCAGAGGCTGCAGTTTTACGAACCCTCAACACGACGGTCGATGCCTCTGACCGCCATGTTCTCATCGTGCAACTCTCAACGATCATCTCCTTCCCAGCTAAAGCTTCGAGACCAACGCCAAGGCGAAACGTTCACTCACTCTCCCAGGTTCCCGACATGGCCTCGGCCATAAGGCCCTGTGCTGTCGACAGCTTGCTGATTACATGGACATGCTCGCCAAACACCAGTTGCCTTTGTCGAGATCAAGATGACATGGATTATCCAGTCCGGGGAGGACACGTGACAGGACGCGGGATGAGCACATGGGAGTGGGACCAGGACCAGGAGCACGAGCACGAACCAAGGTGCAGAGGGGCGCAGCGGTTCACTGCCTAAGGTGCTCCGTACTTCGTATCGTAGCAGTGATTGATGGGCGCTGAGACAAGCCACAGCGAGGCGATGCAGGACTCAGCCTCTTCACTGGTTTCGAGGCTCGGCACAGTCAGAGATCCATGGATGGTGGTGCTCTTCGCAACTCTTGCCACTGTTGGGTGCCATTGCAGGGCGGGAGAACCATTGCCACATGGCATCCCCTGGCGACAGCTTACAAGTTTGTTGTGCCTGTGACGGGTCGAGGGACGTGCTCTGGATTGTCCGTCTGTGAAACTGGGCATTTCGGCTTGCAGGGATACTCACATGTATGACGACATCTTGCCCCCCGCGTTCAGACAGTCCTACTGCAAGGACGCTACCTCGCATCGCGCTGCAGAGCATCGCACGAGATGGAGATTCGTCCAAAGTACTGCTTCCCTTCATTTGCGTCCTCGTAGATGTAAAGGACCTTGATTACCTTGCCTTGCAAGGTGGGAGGTCAACGTGGCAATCCTGTAGGCCCTGTCGTCCCCTGCTGCTGTCCCGTGTTCCCCGCCTGGCAACGCCCTCGCACGCCGCAGCCCCCCACATGCTCACCTCAGAGTCCTAGATTCCACCTAAAGTCCTACTGCATGCAAGCCTCTGCCGTCGCCCAACGAATCCGGCCAGAAGGATCGCATTCGTTCGTACGGGGCAGTGCCCAACGGCTCGTGTTATATGTAGGCGCACAGGAATCGAACCGCCAAACAGCACTCCAGGATTTCAAACACGCACTTCGTACCTAGTCCGTCCAAGCCCCTCGTATCATCGAAGCCAACGCCGCGGCGACCAACGAGAACCCCTCCAACAGCTCAACGTGCGCCCTCTACCTATCGGCTGCAGACGCCCTGACGCCAGCCCAACGGGACGGGACAACAGGGCTTTACTACTCCTGTCCGTAAATTGCAGGACCTTGACCGAGAAGCCAACTAATAGGCGAGTCCAGACCTGGCTGCTGGGAAGCCAGGTGGCCGCACAAGTGCGAGCCCCTCGGACTGGACCTGGATCGAACCCCGCCAAGGTCAGCGTCTGTCATCAGCCGCACGCAGCCGTCTTCCATTGCACTGCATTGCGCCTCCACCTCTCAGCCCTCCACCCGTCCTGGCGACATCCACCTCCACGTCCCGTCTCGCTGTCAACCGTGTGCACTGTCGTCTCCAGCCTTGCCCTGACCTACCTAGGTATTTATCGGCTGCTGGTCCCTGTCAGCTGTGGCTGCACGCATCAGCTCCTCAGCCACCGTCGACCTCGGAGCAGCCGCAAGCACAAATCATAGGCCCAGCTTACCTCTCGCAACCCGTCGAGCCAGGCATCTCCCCGTCTGCCGCTTAGCTCAGGCCAGCGGCGAGCCCAAGCAGCCCACCCCATTCGTCCTGGGCTGCTAATTTTCTGACCCGACTCGGCGTCGTCGTCCTCGGCCAGGCTCCTCTTCTCGCTCCTCACGCTCGTTCCCCCCGGTCCACCCGGTCCCTGCGGGCTGTAGGGCTCCTCCGTCTCGCTCGTCCTGGCCAACCTGCCTCTGCTTCCTACATCATCGCCCCCTCTCCCCGTGTTCCATATGAGCTCTATGAACTCCCGCCTCAAAGGCTTCGGGTTCGGGAAACGCAAATCAGCCGCCAGCATCCAGACCACCGACGGGGTCGCTCCCATCGGCACCCCGCCGCCAGGCCAAATACCGCAACACCAGCTCCCGCACCCCCGCCAGACGCCTCCCCTCGGCGCCTCGTCGTCGACCACGAGTCTCCCCATGAACCACCCGGGGCCAGGCAATCGCCCGCCCAGCTACACGGCAAACTATCCTCCTGGGCCTCCCGGCGCGCCCATCGACCGCGCCAGCCCGCACCAGGGCCCCAATCGCACCCCGCCGAGCCAGATGGCTGGAGGGCCGCCTCCCATCAACACCAACGCCCCCGTCGGCTACCCGCCCAATATGGCTCCCATGGGCCAAGGGCCGCCGCCGATGGGAGGTCCTCCGCCGCCCGGTGGCCCGCCAGGCTTCGGTGGCCAGGCTGGCTATCCCCCGGCCGCACCGCCGCCGCCCGGTGGTCCTATCGCCCAGCAGTTCCAGCGACCCAACCCGGCCGCCGAGGTCGAGGGCGCCAGCAAGAGCAAGGCCCAGCTGATTGTCGGCATCGACTTCGTCAGTACCGAGCATGATGCTTTATCCATTGACAGCGACTGACCACGTTGCAGGGTACCACCTTTTCTGGCGTCGCGTTTGCGTTTGCGACCAACAACGAGGCCAAGGAGGACATCATCTCCGAGTGGCCAGGCGCCGGCTCATACACCAAGCAAAAGGTCGGTCTGCATTCCGCGGCTCTGTCGAGTTGCGCAGAGACTAACCAGGGGCACTACAGATCCCGACTGTTCTTTACTACGATCAGTATCAGAAGGTGGTGGGCTGGGGACCCGATATCGCCGACGCCCTCGCACCGACGGGCTACCCCAAGCCCGGCGTGCAAAAGGTGGAGTGGTTCAAGCTGCAGCTGATGCTCAGCGGCAACACTTACATCGACCCCATCAACCTGCCTCCCCTGCCTCCGGGCAAGTCCGAGATCGATGTCGCCGCCGACTACCTCTTCAAACTCCGGCAGGCAATGCGCTCGGCGCTGCAAAAGACTCTGGGCGAGGTGTTCAACCGAGAGGAGCGCAACATCCGTTACTACCTGACCGTGCCCGCCATCTGGAACGACGCCGGCAAGGCGGCTACGCGAGCTGCGGCTATCCAGGCCGGATTCCTCCGCGACGAAAACGACAACCGCTTGACGCTGATCTCTGAACCTGAGGCTGCCGCCCTGTTCTGCTCCAAGACGGGACTTTTGAACCTCAAGGTGCACGACGCCGTGTTGATTGTGGACTGCGGTGGTGGTACGGTGGATCTGATCGCCTACGAAGTCGAGGAAGAGAACCCGTTCACCGTCGCCGAGTGCACGGCCGGATCTGGCGACTCCTGCGGCTCCACGGCCCTGAACCGCAACTTCAGCAACATCCTGCGCACCAAGATCCGCAAGATGAAGCTGCCCGATGGGTCCAAGACGGCCGGGCGTGTCTACGCCAAGTGCATCATGGACTTTGAGAACAGGATCAAGGCCGATTTCCGCAACAACGGCCAGAAGTGGGCCGTCGACGTCGGTATCGAGGCCGAGTTCCCGGAGGCTGGCATCGAGGAGGGCTACATGACTTTCACCAACGAGGAGATTCTTCAGTGCTTCGAGCCCGTCGTGAACCGAATTCTGGAGCTGGTGCGGAACCAGATCATTGCCATCCAGGCCCAGAACCGGACACTGCAGAACATCCTGGTGGTGGGTGGTTTCGGTGCGTCCGAGTATCTGTTCCAGCAGATCAAGCTCCACGTGCCTCCCCAGTTCCAGTCCAAGGTGGTCAGACCCATGGACTCGGTGGCTGCCATCGTCAAGGGCGCCGTCACTGCCGGTATCACGGAGCGAATCATCACGCACCGTGTTGCTCGTCGACACTACCTCATGGCTACCCTGCAACCCTTCAAGGAGGGATACCACCCCGAGGCCTACCGAGTACCGTCTCTCGATGGAAAGGACCGGTGCAAATTTACGCGACAGATTTTCGTGCAAAAGGGCCAAAAGGTCAAGAACGGCGAGCCCGTCAAGGTGTCCTTTTTCCGCCAAGTTGCCCCGGGTGCCACGCTCATGTACGAGGATGTGCTGTATGCCTGCGACGACGATGTGTGCCCCGAGTACACCAAGGATCCTCGTAAGTCTTGAGCACGCCGGATGAGGCATGGTGCATTCTGCTAACCACTTCAACCAGGCATCAAGGAAGTCGTCACGCTTACGTCGGATCTGTCCCGCAAGAACCTCGAAAAGGACTTTGAGCGAATGGACACGCCTCAAGGAACCTTTTACCGCGTCTACTTTGACATCTACCTGACTCTGGACGGTTCAGAGTTCAGCGCCGAACTGGTCTGCCAGGGCGAGGTCATGGGCCGCTGCCGTGCGCGCTTCAGGTAACGCCGGTGCTGAGGGAAGCGGATGAGGATTTTGCAGTTTCGTGGCTTTCTCTAGAGGCGGCATGTTCATCTCGGGCCAAAAAGGATACCTAGTAAACGTTGGATGGATTGCGGTCGAGGCTGTCAACTAGGCGACGGCATAATGCTACATAGGTACAGTGTGGACCGAGCGGAGCCGGGGGATGTTGGGTCGAGATGCGGCAATGACGGCGCAGGCTTGGATGTGGATGGAGAGAGCAGGAGGTGGTCCTGCCATTGGGTACGGACATGAGCATGACGAAGCCTTTGGTTTGCGATTTGAGACGGGATTCATGTCTGAAGAAGAATCATGATTGGAGACGTCGATAGACAAATGAATTGACGCTGGTTAGACCAGCACTCTGTACAGCAGATGGAGCCTTCACAATGACGCTTCAGCAGCCCTGGAACCGCTACGCCTGATGGGGAAGGGACTGGTCGAGTTGGGGCAGGCCCGTTCCTGGACCCTGGCGCGCCTGCCAACAGGAGCGCGGCAGAGGCAGCCACTCACTCCTGATGCCTTCCTTCCATGGCAAGACGAGCCACAGGCGCCCGGCATGGCTGCGCTGGTTTTCACCCCTTCAACTCTTGTCCTGCTGGCCGGGCTATCGAAACATCCTTTGCCGATATCTTCTTGGACCTGAAATACTCGATTGTTTGAATCTCGCTGCTGAATATTGCTTTTCTCCTTGTTCGTCCTCTCAATACCACCAGTGAATCACCGTCCTCGCTCGCCGCTTGCCTCGCCGAGACCTGTCGCCCTCGACACCTCCTTCAGAAGCCAGCTCCGTGCCCTCAATCACCGCGCCTCTGACGCGACCTCTCCGACAGGGGTGCATCAGGTTTCTGGTGTCGGCGCGAGGAGCGCTCCCAATCATCGCAACCCCAGCTCTAGGCGAACGCTTTTACTCCATCGCCGGGCCCAAGCACCACACTGACTTCTCCGGCTGCTCGTACATATCCAGGACTGCGCGCCATGCCAACTACGCATTAACATACACGCATTTCGGAAATTTCAGTTCATCAGCTCGCCTGTCTCGGGTCGGCTGTCTGATAAGCCCAGATCAAACCTTCTCCACCAAACGGCACGGCAAGGAGGGGATGTTGTTCCCCTCTCTTCAGTCCAGTCACCAGTCATCACAGTCCGGCTGCTCCATGAATCAACTGTTCTTCATCGCCATCACATTCGTCTCACTGCTCCCAGGAGTCCAATCAGGAAGCATCCCTGTCGTCAAACGCAACTGGCAGGCCGATTTCCTCCAGTATTCCAGGCGAGGGGCGCCAGCAAAACGAGGACCGCCTGCGGAATGGGAAGGCCGGATACCACTCGTCGTCACAAACAAGTGTGACGCAACGATATGGCCCGGAATCGCTACTCAGGCTGGCACTGGCCCCGGAACTGGAGGCTTTGAGCTCGAACCTGGCAAGAACAAGACACTATGGGTTGGGTCAGACTGGCAGGGCCGAGTTTGGGGTCGGACAAACTGCACAGTCAACGGAAACTCTTGCGCCTGCAAGACGGGGGACTGCTTCTCGAAGCTGGACTGCGAGTTCAGCGTAAGTACTTGGCTTCTGCGTCGGAATATCAGTGACGAATGCTAACGGCGTACGTCCAGGGAGCACCGCCAGCTACCCTAGCCGAGTTCAACCTTGCCGGCGGCGTTAGCGGCATGCAGACGTTTTACGACATTTCTCTCGTCGATGGTTACAACCTTCCCTTGGGCATCAACTCTATCCCGGCAAAGAACACGACATATATCCCACCCAACTTGACCAACTGCGCCTGCATCGCAACCACTGGCTGGCTGTACGCCAAAGCCCCTACAGGCACATTTTATGCCAACGCGTCGTTTCCCGTTCCGCTCGAGGCCAATGAGACGAATAAGAGCGTCAGCAGCTGGTGTCCGTGGCCGAATCTCGCTTTTCCTCCAACTAAGCCTGGGGATGGCGTCTATCCGTACCCCGACGACACGGTGCGGCGGCCTACGTTTTCTCCCTGCAAGAGTGCCTGTGCAGCGACGAACTCGGAAAGAGACTGCTGCGTGGGCAGATTCCATGACCCCAACATTTGCAAGCCTTCGCTGTACAGCAAATCCGTCAAGGCCGTGTGTCCCGATGCCTACAGCTTCGCCTTTGATGACCAAAAGTCGACGTTCATCATCCCCAAGGGCGGCGGCTGGGAGATTGTCATGTGCCCGGCTGGACGCTCGACTAATATCCTGCGCCAGCTGGGCAAGGAGCTGTTTGAGCTTGCGAGCGGCGGCAGACTGTCGGAGCTGTCTATGAAGCGGCTGCGGAATGTCACGTATATCGACGAGGACAGAGGAGCCGCGAGCGGAGTGCGGCCGCTGAGCACGGCGGTGACTGCCCTCGTGGCGTCTATCGTGGCCGCGTTGTTCATGCTTTGAGGACAACGGTGTCTTGGCCGGTCTCTCGTCTGGGCTGGTTCCCTGGGTCAATCAACCCGGTTGGTATGGCAAGCGTACAAGGGACGAGCATACGACTGATGATGTTTATGGCGGACCTGGAGTCCATGGAACGTACCTACAAGGGTGACTTGAATGCAGCAACACCTAGAACTTATATACCCCCATTCTTTGTATCGAAATCAGACCTAGTAAATATGCCTTGGCAATTCTTGTCTACACGCCTTGTGCACAATTCTAGTTGCTCATGTGGTACGTCATGCCCCGGACCATGTTCCTTGCCCCGTCTCTCATGGGTTCGTGTAAATGATGGCACGCTCAACGCCGTCCGTCGTCGTCCTTGACCCGGACACGAAAAATCACAGCAGGCCAGTGACTGCCCTCGACGTCTATTCTAGGCCTTGCGCTTCCTCTCCCTTCTCCTCCGCTCCCACTCGGCGCGCTCCTCGTCGCTGCCGCTGAACTCGGCGTCCTCGTCGCTCTCCTGCTCCTCCACGGGCGCGGGGGCCGCCTTGCGCGTGTGCTTGGCGTCGGGCCGCTCGACGACGTTGACGAAGTCGCCGGCGTTTTGGCTGGCGTACTCGTGCTGGCGGATGAGGTCGCGGAGGTCTGGGTTTGCGGGGTCGACGAGCTGGACGGGGGTGAGGCCGCCCTTGTTGCGGAGGCGGGGGCTGGAGCCGGCCTCGAGCATCATCTCGACGAGGGCGCGGCCAAAGGGGCGCTGGGCGGGGGGCTCGGCGTTGAGCCAGCGGATGGCGGTGTGCAGGGGGGTGTCGCCCTCGAGGCGGTTGACGGGGTCGCACTCGAAGGCGGGCTGGTCGAGGAGGAGGTCGATGATTTCGTCTGCGCGGCCGTCAGCATGCGCAACACTGCCGTCTCTCTTCAAGCACGCGGCCGCGGGTGTAGCGGAACGGGAAGATGCGTGTGCGGAGATGAGGAGATGGGGGGAGCGCACAGTTGCCCCGGGCGGCGGCCTCGTGGTAGAGGTGGTTGCCCATGACGGTGGTGGTGCCGTTGAGCAGGGCCGTGATCTCGGCGTCGGGCTTGTCGGCGAGCAGGTCGGTGAGGAGGTCGGTGTTGTTGCGGCGGCAGGCCTCGATGAGGAGCTCCTTGATGGAGGCGCCCTGAATAGCGGCGTCAGCAACACGTCGCGTCCATCCTCCATGAACGCCGGACTCGCCTCGTGCTCCTCTTCAGCCGCCATCCTGTCTGCTTCCGGGTGTTGGTTGGCGCCCGTTTCGTCGTCGTCGTCGTCGTCGGTGGGATGGACGCTGGAGGCGTGGGAGACACTGTGGCGGGTTGGGGCAGAGTCAACTGCGCGCGGGTCGTCGGGTCGGGGGTTGGAGGCGGCAGGTGAGGTGTTGATGATGTGACGTCGCGGCAGCCATGGAGGGGTCGCCGCTGCGACGCGCCTAGCTCGGCTCAGGGGTGCGCACGCTAGAAGCCTGACGTCTCAGGTCAGTCCAGTGGGGCCGAGGCTGGACCCCACCATCAATCCACGCCTCTGTTGGAGCTTGACCATGACGACGATTTTTTCGATCCTGTATTCAACGCCGACGACGACTCGACGACGACGACCAGCGCTCGAGCGCGGCTCCAGCGCGCACACAGCTTCATCTACACACATACACGCATAGGACGGCTTCCTCCCAGCTCCAGGGAGAGCGAAGCCCGCCACCATGCTGCTCTGTACGACCCCAGCCTTCGTCGAAGCCCCAGGCCAGTCACCCGCTAACGCCTCGCATCACCAGTCTGCCCGCACTGCGCCAACATCCTCACCGTCTCCCTCACCAACATGCGCACCAACCGCCTCGAGTGCCGAACGTGCCCCTTCGAGCACAACATCACCGAGCCCGTCTTCTCGCGGCGCGTCTACGAGCGCAAGGAGAAGGAGGACGTCTTCGGCGGGCCTGGCGCCTGGGACAATGCGCAAAAGGGCCGCGTGCAGTGCCCGGCCGGCGGCTGCGACGGCGACGAGGCCGCCTTCTTCCAGGTCCAGATCCGCAGTGCCGACGAGCCCATGACGAGCTTCTACAAGTGCATGACGTGCGGGCACCGGTGGCGGGAGAATTAGGGTGGCCAGGGGGAGTGGTTTGGCGTTTGGCGTTCTTTTGAAGGAAATGATCCAGTGCATAGTCGAACGATGTTTGTGCCTTGATCTTCGTCCTGTCGACATCTTGTAGAGATAAGACATTGCGTTGCTGCAAGCCTTCCATGTGTGCGGACCGACCGGCTTCGTGTGGCGTGTCGAGCCTCTGGGACTGTAGTATGTTTGCCTCGGAGACGGAACCATCGAGTTCGCAGCCGCTGTGCCCGACGCGACCAGCAATAAACGGCCGCGCCACCCTCACGGCTCGCGATGCCACTGCACCGACGCCCTCATCTCCTCCTCCACCAGCCGCTGCACCAGGTCCGGGCTCATAATGTCCTGCCGGAAGTGCTCCTCCTGGAGCAGCTCGAGGTGGCGCAGCGTCGGCCCCGGGTACGTCAGGTACTTGAGGTACGGCGGGCGGGCCCAGTAGCGCAGGTAGGCCAGGTAGGCGACGAAGGCGGGCTGCGTGAGGAGCTTCTGCGAGGCGAGGTGGTTGAGGTAGAAGGGGTTGGCGAGCGACTGGACGAACTGGGGGGCGAGTCAGCATCTAGGAACATCCAGGGCAGAGCACAGGCGGCCAGGGCCATACCTCGAGCTCAATCTCGAAGCGCGAGTAGCCTCCGTACATGGGCTCCTCGTCGGTCGCCGCGGGCGGCGCAGGCGGAGGCGGCGAAGCCACTGGCACGTCTTGCGCTGCCTGCGAGGACATTTGCGCGGCGGTGGTGGACGTCGAGTTGAGGTGGTGTTTGGGGCAGGAGTGAGGGGTGCAGGGATCTGGAGATCACCGTGGTGCAACACCAGGCCGAGGACCCCACCAGCTTCGTGACCTCACCCCAGTCAACACCAGGCAGCCGACCGCCACAACAAGGCCAGACCGACTATTTCATCAAGCACAGAGAGCTAAGCTTCCATACTTAAACCTCTCCCTCTTGGCGATCCCAAATGTTTCTTTGACCCCCAAGACTAAACCCGTCACTTCCGCTTCATCAGCCCAACTACCCTGTAGGCGCGGCGTCTAAGCCGCTGCCATACAACTGCACGGCGTCCTTGGCCGCATATTCCGACTCTTGAGCGCGCAAAGATGGCATCCTCGACAAGAATAAAGACGCGGATCCTGATAATATCCGACACCCACGGCCGCCAGCCGCACACGAAAGCACCCGACGACCCAGACACGGACGTCGAGATGGCCACCGCAGACATCCTGCGCATCCCAACCGGCTACCGGTCCCCGCTCCCCGAGGCCGACGTCGCCATCCACTGCGGCGACCTCACGCGGCGCAGCTCCGCCCCCGAGTTCGGAGCCACCTTTTCCATGCTGCGGGCCCTCCGCGCGCCGCTCAAGCTCGTCATCGCGGGCAATCACGACGCCGTCCTGGACCCGCCCTACTGGGACCCCGACGGCGACGAGTCCGACACGGAGACTCCGCAGCGCGTACGCGAAATCATCGCCCGGGCGCGGCAGGACGGCGTGCGGTACCTCGCCGAGGGGAGCTACGACTTTGCCCTGCGCAACGGCGCCCTGCTGCGTGTCTACGCGAGCCCCTACACGCCCTCGTACGGCCGCTGGGCGTTTCAGTACGACGGCGCCCACGACTTCGCCATCCCCTTTGGCGTCGACGTCGCCATGACCCATGGCCCGCCCTACGGCATCCTCGACAACACTGCCAGCCTCGCCCAGCTGATGCTGGGCCTGCCCGCCAAGCACGCCGGCTGCGCGTCCCTCTTCCGCGCCGTCCACCGCGCCCGGCCCCGCATCCACTGCTTCGGCCACATCCACGAAGCATGGGGCAGCTACCTTGCCACCTGGAAGACCGACGCCGAGGTCAGCGACTGCGTCCCCGGCCACGAGACCGTCATCAACGCCGCCGGCTCGCGGCTCGAGACCCTCGAGGGACTGAAGCCGACGTCTCGTGCTGACGAGCTGGGCATGACCGAAGACAAAGCGAGGAGACTGGCTCAACTGAGCAGGCAGCGGGGAGTTCATGTCGACCTGACACAGGGCGAGACTCGACTGGAGCAAGGGAGGCAGACGCTCTTCGTCAATGCCGCCATCATGGATATACGTTACCGCCCGACTCAGCTGCCATGGATCGTTGATATAGACCTCCCAAAGTCAGGAGCACAGCATGCCGAAACGGCTGTTGTCGGATGAAACGTGCGCTGAAGCAGGGGGAACGATGCTTCAGGAGGCTACGTCCAACGTCGCCATGTTCAACCTTTCGGTCTGGTTTAGGAATTGATAGAGAGAGAGATTGTGATGGCGTCTGGAGTACCGTATTTTCTCAAGAAATATAATCAGAACCACTGCCCTTGCCGCTTGGGGGAGCCCCATATATTATGCAGTTTGCGGTTAGCGGCGTCTTACATAGTGACGACAGGTACGTGGTTTGGTGTGTGTGTAAGAGTGGGTTCCCGCAGCGCCAAGGCCAGTACTGAGGGACAAAAGTGAGTACGAGTACAGTGCTTCGCACGCCTGCGCATTACATCGTCTCGGTTTCCCGCGTCTGCCCGCGATCTAGTGGGTACTTCGCTTACACAGTGGTAACGGGTCCTTTAGAAATAACGGTACGAAGTAGATAAACTATTATTGGGGAAGGAAAAGGGGCCGTTAGAGGGCGACGTTAATACGGAGTAACGATGACCCGGAATGAGGAGCCGACTTCCTAATACGGCAATAGCCGCTCTTAGATTTACACGTTGGCAGGGGTCCCCTGTTACTGTGCTCACTATCTGAGAACATACGGTCTGTTGGACTTGGTTACTTGAATAGTGAAAAGCAGTAGGCACTGGTGGGTTTATTATAGGTGTCCTAAATACAGCAACCACATTCCCCAGCACCAAATGCCGCATTATGTCTGCGTCCTTGTTTGGCATGTTCCGCAGCTTTCATCCCATCATCCATTACATGCTGCTTGATTCTCGCGCAACAAGAGAGCATCTCGCGATCGATTGCTGCATTTACAGAGCAAGGGCGGCGGCCAGGACGGCAGCCAGGGCACCGACAGCGGGGCCAGCGGCGGCAGCGCCAGTGGTCCGGGCGGCCGTGGTAGAGGTGCCAGAGGCAGAACCGGAGCCGGACTGAGTGCCAGTGGGCGTGATGGACCCGGAGCGGGTAATGGTCATCGAGCCGGTGCCCGTCATGGTCATGTTGCCCGTCATGGTCATGTTGCCAGACATGCTGGACCTGGAGCCCGACATGGTGCCACTCGAGGAGACAGTGGGAATCGCGGAGCCGCTCACGGTAGCGCTGCGAGTCGTGGAGGCCGAGCCAGAGGCCGAGCGAGAGGCCGAGCCAGAGGCAGAGGCAGAAGCAGAAGCAGAGGCAGAGGCCGAGGCCGAGCCAGATGCCGAGCCGGTGGCTTGGGCGCAGAGAACGTTGGCGGCAGACTGAGCCTGGGCGATGTCGGCGGGCGGGCAACTGCTAATGATGCACGGCGCGATGGCGCCAGCGAGCTGGGCCATCTTCTGGCAGGCGCAGGCGACGTCCGTGATCTGGCAGCCAATCTGGGCGATGGCGGGAGGGAGGCAGGTAGTCTGAACGACGACACCACGCGTCAGCGAATTGGTTCACCACTGCGAAGACGGGGAGCTGCAGATGGCTGGGTTGGGCATCATACAACGCACTGGGGCTGCCCAGACAAGTTCTGGGCGGCGACGAGGCCAGCAAGAGCGAGGGTGACGAAGGTGGCCTTCATGGTGAAGGTTTGGGCTTTGTTTGTGGTGGAAAGAGGATTGTGTATGTACAGGCAACGAGGCAAAGTCTGGCGAGCTGTATTGCACAGTGTTGATGCAGAGGAGAAAAAGTTCAAGATGCGCGACGGGGGAGAGGGAAGAGGGAAGTGGCAGAGAAGTAGGGACTTACAAGTGGTGGCGGCGAGCTGTTCAGCTGGGGCCTGTGGAGTGGAAGCAGGGAAGCAGGCAGGGCACGGCAGCTAGGTAGGTAGGTAGGCAACGGACAGGTACAGCTACAAGAGACATGGTAAGCGCTGGTCGCTGCCGCTGTGCCTTCCCCAAAGGGGCCAATTCAAGCAGGGTTGGGCTCGCGCGTTTGGGAGACACGAACTTCTCCGTCCCTAGGTAGTTGGGGAGAGTGACATCACCCACCGCCGACATCCGCAGGCCGCAGAGGTACCGCCTCACTAGGAGTGGCCTTGGGCGAGCCAGGCAAGAACGCGTGTCTTCCACCTCCATGTCCACGAACCTCAGCTACTACGAGTACACACTTGTACACGGTACGCAACTCAATTGCCGCCTTGGAACCGTTTCTCTCTCGGTGGGCAGGATTGGATGGCTGTCAATAGCACTGCGCCATGCGCTTGACCTGAAGCGGCCAGCGGTGGGAGCAATCACAACAACCAGGGGCCTCCTTGGTAGCCGGTTTTCCGCGTCCGGGAGGTAGGTAGCAGTACTCGTACGAGTACGCGCGGATATTGAGCACTGGACGCTGTTGGCTGGTGCATCGGCTGCAGCTTTACGAGGCCCCCTCCTCGATGCGCGCGAGTGAGGTTGCGGCTGTCAAGCTGTGTGGTGCCACGCTGCTGCGGGACTGGCATCATCACGTCGACCGGAGTTACTTCGTTCGAGCAGACTTCATCTTCCGACGCTACAGCTCACCTCAATCCAAGAAAAGCTGACCGTTTTTTTTTTGTGGTTCCAGCGGCGAGCGAGGCCAGGCCCAGACTAGGACGCGAGCCAACAGCCACCAACCCAGCTGAACGCCTCAGCAACGACTACTCGTACTGGCGTCATGGCTGGGTGGATTACGCGGACTCCCATCTGCGCCCACAGCCTCAAGCTTGCCACCGTGAGGGCTGGCAAACGACGTGCACTGGGCGCGTGGGCGATGCCTGTTTCTGGCCGTGCAGTCAATTGCTTCTCTTGAGCTGCCAGGCAAGCCCAGGTCAATATGTTCGGATCGCCGCAGGCTTCAAGGATTGTTGTCACGGCCCACCAGCCCCGCGTCGTGCCGTCATTGGCCGCTGTTGATTGGCTCTCGTTGCTGAAGTGACTGAGAACCTCCCATTGGCTAGGTGTTAAGCCCCTGTTTGTCTCGGTGTGCATCGCTGCCCATGTCGACGCCTCTTCATTTCGTCTTGTCCGTATGTCGCTGTGTGTTGGGCGGTTTCAACCCTCCGAGCCGCTGTGAGACATGTTGCCCTTTGGAATCCTCAGAGTCCAACTTACTTGTAGTTTTGAACATGGGCCGTCTCATTACGACTACTTCCACGGGCCTCCCCAGCAACTCATGAGCGATGACCATGATGGAGCCTTGACTTGTATTCTCTTTACCTGTATCCGTGCTGTCTACTATCTGTCATCCCACCGGGTCCTGCTCATGATAATCGGCCTCGCTGGATCCCACGGCCCTCGTATCTCATTCTTGTACTTTTGCAGTCCAATGAGCCACCAGCTGCAGCCTCCCGTCGCCAGAGCCGCCACCAAGACCCCCACAACCATGCCCACGATGCCGCTCTTCCACGGCCATCTGCCGGCCTTGGCATCTCCTAGAACCATTCCCACACCCAGCCCGGCACCCAAGACCAATAGTACCGTGAGCACGACATGATACCTCCAGCTACGGTGCCGGACGTGGCGTCGGAACACGGGGAAGAGGCCAAAGACCTCGATGCTGAAGAGCGTCAGGCTAAACACCTGCTTGGTCGAGGGCAGGCGGCTGGCGAGCACCGTCGACGCCATCAGCGCGGCATTGGTGGACAGCGACGCCGGGAACTTGGCTCCCACGCCGCCCGAGTAGTCGAAGAAGAAGATATTGATGGCCAGCAGCCAAAACGACATGGCCCAGATGCTGTCACTCGACGTGGAGCGCGTCAGGGACTTGAGGATGGGGCTGAGGCCCAGCAGGGTGCAGTAGATGAGCAGCGCCGACTTGATGGTCCCGAGCCGCTGGTGGATGCGGTTCTCCTCGGACGGAAAGGCAGGCTCATCCTCTGGGAGAATCTCCTGGCTGGATTTCGGACTCAATCGCCGAGTGGGGCCGTTTTGCGAGGCCAGCGAGGTCGTCGACGTGGATCGGAGCGGCTTTGCGCCACCGTTTAAGTTTGTAGTCGAGCTCGCGGCCGAGTTACCGGCCGATGGCGCCGCCGAAGGTGCCAACGACTGCGCCGTAGCGGGGAAGGACTCGAACCGCAAGGGATGCGGCGGCCGGCGAATACTGGCTGCGCGACCTCGCCGCCGGACGCTGCCGCTCCGGCCCATGGCGGTAGCAACGCTGGTGTTGAGCTCGTCGTCGTCCTCCTCCTCGGAGACCCATCGTTCCCAGAGGAGCCATCCGAGCAAGGTGCCGACGCTGCTCCAGCTCACGGCGGACACGGGTGACACGCGCTCCTGGAAGATGCCGACGAAGCAGACGATGAAGATGATGACGGAGCAGACATGCTGCAGTATGACGGTCGAGTCGGCGACGAGGGGCCAGAAGTCGTAGGGCTTGAGGCGCGGGTTCCGCTGGAGGTTCTCGAGGAAGGTCGCCTGGTCGGTGTAGTTGTCGGGGTCTGCCGGAATCCTTGATCAGCCACCAATTGCACCAATTGCACCCGTCGCGTCGTGGCCACACGCGATGTGAGAGCATTGACCGCGGCAACAGGGGGGGGGAGGGAGGGAGAAACGTACACGACTGCTTCACCCACATGAGCTTCTTCCACATGCGCTTCCGACGCCGACTCCTGCTTCGCTCGCCGTCCATGTGCCTCATCCGGGGGAGCGACTCGGCAGCGCCGTCGCCATGGCCGTCAAAGTCGCGGCGATCGGGCGAGGCTGCTTCTCCGCGACGGCGCAGCGGCGGGGAGACGGCGGCATCGTGAGGCGACAGGTGGGAGCGGCCAAAGGCGCTGAAGGTGGACGCGTGACTCAGGGCTGGGAATAGGGTCTCATCGTCGGTTGGCGAGGGCATAATAGTCTGCGTTGCGAGCTGCCGCTGTTGGCAGGGAAGAGAGATCTGCCCGGCGGCGAGCAGCGCGACGAGCTGGCGCGCTGGAGGTGGAGCTGATGGCGGTGTTGCCGAAGCTGGCGCTGGCGCTGCTGCGGTCGACGAGCAGGTCTGAGGCAGAGTGGAGGGCACTGGAGGTTGCCGCTTGTGCTAAACCTAGGTAGGTAGGTAGGTACCTTGGGCTTCTTGAAGGCGACCGGTTGAGGACTAGGGGCAGCGGGCAGCTGCTGTGTGGAGGTCACACGTGTGTACTGAGGAAGTTTCCACTCGCCAATGCACAGAGCGCCAGTGGTGGAAACAAGCAATGCCGAGCTGCATGGCGTGGCAGGGGACCGGGACCCTTCCCAAGTTGGCTTCAGTGGGGGGCAGCGCTGGGCGGGCACTGGACGGAAGCGAAGGGTTGGGGAGACTTGGCTTTTAGATAGCCTGCGAACCATTGCCAAAGGCAGTATCCGTAGTCCGTACAAGTACTTCGTGACCAGCCTCAGAGAGGTGTGCGCTTTTGGCTGCGTCTCACTGGGCAGCGGGACGACGAGGCGGATGGCGTGAGCGACGCCAGAGGGCGCGGCGGAACCGGGCACCAGGGCGCCACCTTGCTGTGAGCAGCACGAAGCGAAACAGATCAATCGTCCACAAAAGGCCCGTGAGGCCACCCTCTGGCCTAGGTACCTTGGACGGCCTACCTATCGTACCTTGGACGATGGACGCTGACCAAGGGTGGGTGGAGGCGTGCTGCAGCTTCCGTCACGGCGCCAATTTTAACTAGGAGATGGCCGACGGGCCTGCCGAACCCAACTCACCCAGGCCCAGATTCATCACCAACACACCGTACGGACGAATTACCTGGTGTAGGTACATTAGTACTCGTATCTGTGCGGCCCGCTATGACGAGTCTGTTTCGCTCGCGGGACCCAGACCGGAGAGGCACGCCGCGTGCATCCTCTCAACGCCTCCATTTCTGTCCTGCCGACAAAGGTGCGAGCAAGGCGGCGTTGCGATTCAGACGTACAGGGCTCGGGCGCGGCGCGGCTGCTCCATGCCTCTGATGGTGGTGTCGGCGCATGAGGAGAATGCCGTCTTGTCGCACCGCGACCGCAAGCCATACCGAACCCGCAAGCCACCAAATGCTAGCTCTGCGCACTCGTACTCTAATTCCTCACTCTATCTGGCTTGCGCGTGAGGCCCGACCCGCCCCTCATCAGCACCAGCACACTCATGCGCGCAAGCACGTCTCGCGTTGGATGCTCGTACAGGCCATGTACCCCCCATGTCTCTCGCTCGTCCAGGGTCGTGCTTCTGGCATGGCCGCATGCATGGTCATACATGGCGGCGCCCGACTCCGAAGCGCTTACGGACTAGCGTCGTCTGCAGAGACCCTCCCCCCTCCACTCCCTCCTCGTCTCGCGTCTGACTCTCCTCCTTGCCTAGCCCCAGGCCCCTCTGCCTGGCTATATTTGGGCGGCAGCCCTGTTGGTGATCGAGCCTGCTTGTTGCCATCCGTCTACTCCCTGTCTCGTGGCTGTTTCCTCGCTCAACGCCGCCTTCCCCCCTGGTGAATCTCCCCGATCACGACGCACGCATCGAAACCGTTTGGCTATTTTCGTCCCTCGCCGACCCCCCTCCGACCCTCCGTCCCTCCGTCCCTCCCTCCGGCCCTCGCTCACTGACATGGGCTCTGTTTCCTCCGCGATTGGGCCCAGCTTCTACCCAAGACACTCGTCCGACAGCCAACCGGCCATCCTGATAGTTGTACGGTAGTCTGAGCCGAGAGCTAGCAAATATCAGCAAGCGCCAATCATCTATATTCATCTGGTCGCCCCGAGCTCCTCGGCACATTGCTGTTGGGCCTTGCCATCGAGATTCACTGCGCCGCCGGCTCCCAAAACTGCCGCGCACACCACGCGAATTCTCTCCTCGTCTCTTCACCCCATCAACCTCCTCTCGACAGACGCAGCCATGAAGCTGCTGTCCATCCTACTCGGCCTTGGGCTCGCTGGAGTCGGCCTCACAGCACCGGCAACTGGCCCGTACCAAGTAATCACGACCGAGGACGGCATTCCCCTGATGAGGTCCAACGTCGTTCGAGTCGCCGTTACCGACGCTATCACGCCAAATGCGCCTTCTTCCCCTAACTTGCTCTCCACGAAACTCTCAAAATACGCTTCCGATGCCTTCGAGTTGTTGCGGTTCCCCCGGCACAAGTTCCGCCTGTCGCCCGTCTTCGCTCTCGATGCGGACAGGGCCAGGGTCACGGCCGACCCGAATGGCGATTTGGTGACCGTGAGCTACGGCGGGAGATACCAAGGCATGGCCTGGAGGCACCGGGGCAAAGCCTTCTACCCATACCCGATGCTGGGCCTGAGGGACTGCCTGCCGTTTCTCATCCTGGCCATCTCCCTCTCTGTGGTTGTTGCGTGCTCGTTCCTGAGAAGGTTGGTACTCGTCGATCCCAACGATCTGTTGGTCGCTGTTCTGCGGGTCTTACTAACGCGGACTCGTGTCAGATCTGCATCCAAACACGAATTTGAGCCGGCTTTTGACTCGGCCTTGGCGGAAAAGGGTATTTGCCCACAGGGTACCGAAAGGAGCCAGAGCACGACGGTGGAGGAGAAGCCAGCCTCGACGGCCGAGGCGACCATGGACTGCTTATGACCGAGCCGAGACGGCGTATGAATTATTAGCACGGCGTTCTGGATTTGACACGGGCTCGGTGGTACTAAGCGACAGATTTGAGCGGGAATTGCAAGGGAGGATTGGTTTATATCCATCGCAAGTCTAGAGTGGCCGCCGTGGGATAACGGCGACTTGTGTCTGACACCACATTGGGAGACGCATCCCGCTCTGCGTATCAGAGGAACGTGTTACAAGATCTGTTGGTTTGCTTCCCACCGACGTCAGTTTGTTTGAAATGGACAGGCGTTGCGGGGAAGCCAGATCCGAGGCGGGAAATGAAATGCTAAGACACGTCGTGATGCAGATACCCAATTGACTAGACTTGAACCGATACTCGATGCTGTCATCCCCTGGACTTTGATGGGCAAAACAACGTCGTTTTGATAAATCATGCATTAACTTTTCCAGAGTCTGTATGTAGCGTGATGCTTGGAATAGGTACCTGTCCGTGGTTGTCAGAGTTGATATCTCGGGCGCTCCTTCTACCTCGGATGGCACCAGATACCGGTCACCTGACGTCAGAACCTTGGCATTGCTCACGACCTGCAACATGACGGGAAAGAGAACCTTGCCGCCCTTTTCTTCCAAGTTTGAGCATTTGGAACTCAGGTAGACTGTTTCTCAAGATGGCCACGCATGAGAACGCACAGGACCAGTACATCACGGTCGGGGACATCCGGTTTGCCTACCGGCGCCTCGGCCCGCTGCATGGCATCCCCCTCGTGCTCCTCATGCACTTCAGGTTGGAGCACGGCCCGACGACGGCCAACACGATATCATGTCAGTTTCTAACTGTTCGCTCAGGGGAACCATGGACCATTGGGACCCGGCCTTGATCAACCCGCTTGCCGCGCTACGACCCGTCATTCTGATTGACAACGCGGGTGTTGGACGTTCGGGCGGAGAGGTTCCAAAGACGTTTGGCGGGTGGGCGAAGCACTGCATCGATGTGATCCAGGCGCTTGGCGTTAAACGCGCCGATGTGATGGGCTTCTCCATGGGAGGGTGTGTCGCACAGATGGTTGCGCTCAACGCACCGAGACTGGTCCGCTCTCTGGTCCTCTGCGGCACGATCCCGAGCACGGGTGAGGGCGTAACGCGGGCACCAATAGGGCCATTCAACCAGCTCAACGCCGCGACGACCGCGGAGCAGCACCGGGAGGCGTTTCTCGCGGCCTTCTTCACGAGCTCAGAGCGCAGCCAGGCGGCGGGGAGGGCATCGTGGGAGAGAATCACCAACGCTCGACCCAACAGGACCTCGTATCTGGCGCCGGAGAGCGCCCGCCGGCAGGCAGTCGCGTTTGCCAAGTTCATGGACCCAAAGCAGGCCAAGGATGCGTCCTTTGATCGATTCCACGAGCTGGAGCTGCCCGTGCTGATTGCCAACGGTACGTGTGACGAGAAACAACCGCGACGGCTGGATGCATGTTGACCGTAGCACAGGGAGCGACGACTTGCTGCTGCCGACGGAGAACAGCATTGTGATGTGGAAGAAGCTGAGCCATGCCAACGCGCAGCTGCACTTGTATCCGGACTCTGGCCACGGGTTCCTCTACCAGAACGCCGGTGCCTTTGCGGCGCTCGTGAATGACTTTCTCGATGGCGCTCCCGATCCAAGTAGCCGGCTATAATAGCTGCTCAGCACTTCTCCATGTGTCTTCGTAGTTTAGCTACCGTAACGAGACACGACGACTTCGTACGAAGCAAAGTTGCACGCCGAAACCCGCATATCACCCGTTCACGCATCATCAAGGTCAGCGGATCGGATGGCAGTGCACGGCGGCGGAAATGTGACATGGGACTGGATCTAAACAGGGCAAAATTGGCGATCGGACGAAGGTATTGGCCCCGCATGCCGTTACGCGAGGCACGCGGGATTTGGTGAGACAGGTGGAGGTGACGGGAGAGCATCGTCGTGGCCAACGGGTAGCCTATGCAGGAAACATGACAGACAACAGACGAATGCGTCCAACTCGCCGGACGAGATTGGCAGGTCGGCGCCAAGGACGCGCAGGGGCAGGCCGTGTTGGGAACAAGCTCAAGCAGCGACGGCCTCCAAGCGGTGACGACGCAGCCACGACGAGCTGGGCAGGGCTTTCTTGCTTGTGTGGCACGCTGTTGAACGAGTCCCAAAGAGGCAAAAAGAAGGATCGCGGCCCCGCGCTGGCGATGGGCGTTCCCGAGGTTTGACGACGGGCAGACCGTCCCTGCGGCTCCCCGACCTCGTCTCATGCAAGTGCCTGAGACTGGGACGACTACTGCATGTACGCGTGTGCTGGGCCATCACATGGATGCGTACAGACTGCGTCTCCAGCTCGCCTGACATGGCGCCATTGGGCGGTTGGCCGAGTGATGAAAGGCGGCGGCATGCAGCTAGCCGCCGTGGACAGACCGTCGGTGAAGCCATCCTGGCCCGGTGGCGGTGGCACATGCCGAGCAGCCCCTTTGGGTCCTACGAACGCCCACGATGGCTTCATGGCATGGGATGAACGATGGGGGTCCCGGCGCCGCCGGCCGAAGCCAGACCGCAAGCGGCACGGCTCCGCTGACGGCACGACGGAGCACCTGTCTCGCCCGCGCAACGATGGCACCCAAGCACTACATACTTGTCTTGTCTCAGTCTGCCCACCTCCGCCAGCTGCTGCTTAAAAGGACGGACGGTGCCGCCCTGTCCCGGGGGTTTGGGAGGTCTAATTTCCTCGTGTCTCACTTGCACTCTTCCCCTTTGATATGGCTCCTACGAGTGCGTCAAGTCCTCTGTTATCAATCGACCGGACGACAGCGACGACGGCGACGACGACGGCGACGACGACG
>PKSG01000293.1:37759-66413 GCA_002916505.1 Tolypocladium paradoxum
TTCAATCATGTACTCCCTCCACGCTGGTCTCCAAGTTCACGCTCCTGCCCGCGGAGCTCCGACTCAAAATATGGGCATGCGCCGTCGAGCCGCGCATCGTCATCCTCGATGACCTCGTTCAGACCACGAGGTCCTACCCGATACCGCCGGTCACCCAGCTAAACGCCGAAGCGCGGAGCGAGTCACGGCAAGGCTACGAGGCGGTCGGCCGCGGCTCGCACTTTCACTTCTCCAGGGACATATTGGTCTGTGACCCAAACATATCGGACCAGAAGACCAACAAGCCGCTGGAGGGGCTAGCTCCGCGGGTCCGGAGGCTCGCCTTCTGGGATTGCTTCCCGGACGACGGCCGCGTGGACGGGCTATACCACTACTCGGCCTACCTCGCAGCGTGCTATCCTCAAGAGAACTTCGGCAAGGTCGAGTTTGACAAGTTCTGGTTCCCGAACCTAAAGGATCTATGGATCATCAAGGTCGGCGACGTTGACCGGTCGTGGAAGATTGCCATCGACAGGAGCATGCCGTATGCGGTGCGAGCGAGGAAGACGGCACGGCAGTTTCGGTACTGGATCGATGACAACATTGTTGAAATGGCACCGCTGGACCTGGACGAACCAGAGACCAAGGCCGTCTTACGGGAAGGGAGGTGCGGCAAGGTAGACTGCCGGGATCTGAACCGGGGCCGCCCAAAGATGGTATCCAAGGTGGTATTCATGGACGGCCGGTACGACAAGCGGGATACCAAGGCGCACGGCTGGAAGCGCATCTGGCCGTGGTCCACGGCGGAGGAGCAGGGGACGGAGAAGGACACCTCGGAGAACAGGATGCGATGGATCATTGTGGAAAGGATATTGACTTTCTCCCTACGTTGGGAGGGCTCTGGAGAGGCGGAGGAGGCTTCGTTGAGGCGTCGACAGGTGCAAGATGATGCTGGGGGAGGTTGGCGTCGCGCTGCCACTGAACCTTGACGGGTTTTGCCCGCATGTAACGATCTGGCCGGCTGGTGCATACTGTATAAATCTCACTCTTCCGCGGTCCCCGGATTTGTCTGTCTCTTTTACGTTGAACGAGCAGCGGCGTTGGGCTGGACGTTGTCGTTGGTTGTCGATCCGTACCACTCGAGTTGTTCGTCCTGGGCGAGGCATAGAAATGTCATCTATCGGAGGAGGGACTCGACTCTTGTCGTCACGATGAAGGGCGCCAGGGCAGACTCAGCACAACGAGGCGAGGAGCCCGCGCCACTGGTGCTCGGAACATGTGGGCTCGGTAGGTAAGGTGATTCATCATCGTACCAGCTCGCGTACGTACCTAAACAAACCCAAGCTACTGAGCTTCTCCTCCGCACGACCCCTTTTCCTCCTTCATCGGCAAGTCTTTGCCCTGTCTTTCGTCTCTGGTCGCAAAGAGCCATTCACAGAAGCCCTGCCGCTACTGCTCTAGACTTACAGATCGCGTGCGCAGCAACCCATACACGTCTTCCGTCTCTCGGTCAAGATCTCTCGCGCAGCGCAGCAAGCACTCGGGGACACGAAGCACCACGGACACGGCAAAGCCCCTTGCGAGTCGCCCGTCGAAACATCACCAATGGAAGGGTACGAGTTCCACTCCCGGCTCCCAGCCTGCGACCGTGCTGCTTGCGTGGCCGTCGTCGAGCCCAGCAAGGACACGCTGCACCACTTCGGCCGCCTGCCCGCCGAACTGCGCACCGCGATCTGGCGACTGGCCCTGGAGCCGACGACGGTCACCATGGGGCTCCCACGACACTTGGGCCTGACGGCGCGAAGCCTTGCGCACACGTGCCGGGAGTCGCGGTTCGAGGTCCTCAAGACGCACAGCTTCACGTGGCGGCACTACGGCAGGCTGATGTTTGCAAACCCCGTCGCCGACCTCTTCTTGGTGTGCGAGATGGATCTGATTACCTGCTGTCATGAGGGCTGTGGGGAGTGCGCCTCATGGACGGAGCTGCCGCTTCGCAGGGTTGCTTCCATCCACACCCGCAACCATAGATATGGGGGTATGATGCGCGCCGTGAGAACGTACCGCCCCGACAGGAAAGGCCTGGACCTCAAGAGGCTTCCGGAGCTGCGCGAGTGCTTCATGGCGTTTGACGAGTGCGCCCGTGACTGGTGGGTCGAGGGCTACAATGTGGAGGATCCGGAGCTCGATGCAACTGAGGCAAGCCCCGAGGCCGATGCAGGGGTTCGCTGGCCCGGGACCCCCGGGTTCGTCTCACGGTTCCGTTCGAGCCTGCCCCTGGACGCAACCAGCGAGCCCATGATGCCCATGGTCGGGCTGATGGGCTACTCGCGCGGCGCCAGCTCCTGCGGCGGCCACTGGGCCGGGTTCCGCTACTTCATGGACAGCGGGCGCCTCGAGTTCTCGCCTCTGTCGTGGGACGACGTGCGCGAGGTGACGCTGGCCAACAACAAGGTGCACGGCCGCTTCCCCGTCATGGTGGTCAAGATGATGTTTGTGCACGGCGGCGACATGGCGCCACAGGCCGAGCCGCACCAGCGC
Source organism: Tolypocladium paradoxum (assembly GCA_002916505.1). Lineage (NCBI taxonomy): Eukaryota > Fungi > Ascomycota > Sordariomycetes > Hypocreales > Ophiocordycipitaceae > Tolypocladium > Tolypocladium paradoxum. Next base: position 40,277 of record PKSG01000293.1, read on the forward strand.
TGGGAGGAGGTCCCGGAGCGGTCGAGCGGCGAGCCAAGGGCGACGACGAAGATCCGCGACCTGTTCCACCGCGTCATGTGGAAGTTCTATGTCCAGTACGAGGCCCAGGAGCAGGGGTACTGGTCTGGGCGATCGGACGAATCGTCTGAGTCGTCCTGGTCGTCTTAGCGGGGAATACAGGTGGTACGAGAACGGGGAGGGGAGGGTTGCCATTTGGTGGTTGGGTATGAGATGCTGATGCTGTGATAATGGTGAGAGGCTGAAGTGTGGTGGAGGATGGACGTTGAGCAACACGTCTGGCGCACGCGCCTTGCGGAGGACATGTCGGTGCAACGTCAACCATCTCGAATTCTTTGTACAAAGTAGAACCACCTGACCGTCAATCTTGCTACGTATTCACACGCGCACTTTGTCTTTCTCTCCATCTCTTGCCCCCTACGTGCACGACTGCCCGCGACCTCTCGGCACCACCACCCAATGTCTTTGTCACGCCGCACGTCTCGTGGCTGTCGACGGGCATGGTCGACCGGGTTGCCGGGCTGCTTATGGAAAACCTGGAGCGGCTGGACAAGGGGGAGCCGCTGCTCAACCGCATAGACAAAGAGACAGAATCATAAAGTCTACTACTCTTCCCGTGCACTCGAGGAGAGCAAGTATACAGCAAGAGAGAAACTGATGGCATCGCCCAAGTCAAATCCAGTGCCATTGTTGTACATTGCGCTGAGCGCCAGCTGAACAAACACGACGGCCAAGCCTGGCCTCGAGACATTATTATACACTACACAATCTAGACACTCACACACATCTCATCCCTCTCTCCGGCTCCCACCACGCCTCATGCTCGGCGCCTGCGACCACATCCCCGCAGACTTCTTGAGCCGCCCAAAGCTCAGGCTCGCGGCCGACGGCGACGGCGACGGCGCCGCGCTGGCCCCCTGAACCCGGCTCGGCCCGTTCTTCTCCACGCGCTCCCACTCGGCCCGCGCCCGGCCCTGCTCCTCGTCGCTGCCCTCCACCGCCGGCGACGGCAGCAAGGCCATCTTGTTGGGCCCCTTGAGCATCGCCCCCTGCAGCGCGGCCCACGACTCGACCTGGCCGTTCGACGATTCCTCGACGCAGTTGCACTCGTCACCCGCGGGGCAGAGCGTCTCCCCGGCCGCGTGCCACTCCGCCAGGCACGACTCGTGGCTCGCGCATCCGCACGAGAGACACGTCGGGAACAGAGCGTCGACGGGTTCCAGGCAGTACACGCACCGGAGCTGCGTCTGGGACCGGTGGCAGCGATCGCACTTGCCGACCGCGCCGCCGAGGTGTGGCTCCGAGGTTGTGTACCGCGCCGACTCCAGCTGCGTCTCGTGGACACGGCAGATTCCCGTAACGTCCAGGCCACGCCCAGATGCCAGCAGTGCGTGCAGCTGATCCTTCCTCCCCATGACAATGGGCGATGATCCCGTCTTGTGGTGGGCGGCCGTGCCGCTCGCGCCGTCGTGGATCGTCACCGAGTCGTGGAAGCTGGCTTCTGGCATTCCAGACGACGGGATGTGCTCCTTGAGCACGTTGAACTTCATCACCTCGAGCCTGGCCAGCGGCTGGCCCCACATCTGCAGCATCTCGGCATACACGTAGCGGTAATTGGCATACACGCTGGCGCGGCTCGAGTCCAGGAGCGGCGTGCTGAGCCACCCGTCGTCGTCGAATATCCTCTGGTCCTCGAGCATGACGGCCACATTCACTGGAACCAAGGGCAGCATGTCGTCCCTCCGATAATCATCGTCAGACATCGACGTCCTTCCCCCACCCGAGTCTGCCATGGCAGAGCTGCTTCCCTGGGTCGTGTTCCCGGTGCTCGGAGCAAGGCTGTTAATTATGAACTCCGCGGGACTCGGCTTCTTCTTCCCCTGGGTCGGTGGCGAAGATGAGCTGCCGCCAGTAAACGATCGCGGTAGGTTGGCCGCAAAGGCAGATGCCAGCCCGGTATTCCCTCTCAAGATGCCACGATTCGAGGGAGATCTAGATATCGGCACTGGCTGCTCCTTCTCCGCCAAAAATGGCCGGCCTTTCGTGGGTGGCGTCTCGCCACATGAATATGAACTAGTCCCCGGCTCACCAGGCCACATCAGCTCCTCTGAAGGAGATCCTGCATAGTGGATAGGCGTGTGAAGAGTCCCAGGCGTCGTCGCTGCCGAGTTGCTATGGCTTCGGCTGTAAAGACCCCACGCGGACGCATCCGGTGGAAAGTAGTCGAGCGAAAACGACGGCGCCTTGATTGGCAGCGGTGTCTCTTGGTCACGGAGCTGAGACTCCACGTAGGCAACACCGTCATTGGTCGATGGCTCGTTGAAGATGCACGAGAGCATCGCCAGCATCTGCACATCGGCCAGCTTCTCAAAGTGCTCAAAGAGGTCCATGATAAACTCCTTTGCCAGCGGGTGTCGTCCCCATTTGACCCTGCCTAGTAGGCTGCGGTCGTTGCCAGAGGCATCCTCGCGGCATCTCAAAACGGTATCCCTGGCGATTACCAGTATGGAGGACCGCCTCTGGTCGCGCCCAAGCACTTCGAGAGGAATCCCCTTGTTGAGCAGGAGTGCCAGATAGTGCCACACATCCATCAGGTCGTCGAATCCGTACTTCTCGGCGACGCGGGCATTGTGTTCGCAGACGTCTCCCCCGTCACCGAAAATGGCGTACTCTTCTGCAAACTCTCTCTTGGAAGGAAGTTCAGCGCGCAAGTCGTGAATGGAAACAAGGTTCCTAGGCCTGCCAAACCGACGACGGCTGGTTCCTGTGCCTGTCCCGGTGCCGGCTCCTGTGCCACCACCACTGGATCGGACAGAGCGGTCTTCGCTCCACGTCTTTCGAAGCTGTCGACTCGGACGATACCACAAGCTCAGCTTGTGGATCGACGTCGACTCTGAATCGCTCGACGACGACGACGAAACATCAGAGTCGGACGAATCTGACTGGTCGTCCGTAGCAGACGCCTCGTCGGTTGCGTACTTGTGCCGCGAGGGCAGGTCGTATGCCAGTCGTCCAAATCCGGCAAAGAACGGCTCTCCTTTCGCGCGTTCCTTGCTGTACAGCTCTGCAGATGTCGAGAACAGCGCTCGGGCCTTTTCTTCCTTGGACGGGAAGAAACATACGAGTCGCCCATCGTTAGAAAATCGAGCACCGCACGTACGCGGCGTAGGCGGGATGATGTTGCGGTTCGAGGGTGCGAGTATGGTGTCGATTTCGCCGTGGGGTGTAAGCTCCTGAGACATTGACACCGATCCGCTAGTTGGGTTGTCTTCATCGTCTTCACTTGAGCTTTCGTCAGCAAGGGCATCCAGTTCGTCGTCGAGGTCCCGTACGTTCTTGAAGAACGTGGTGCTGGTTTCGAGGTCCACTTCGCCAAGCAGATACGTAAAGGCCACCTCCAGGCAGTTTTGTTTTCTTTGCAAGAACTGATTGGCGAGCTGATGAAGCTCGCGCACCATCCTTCTGTGGTTCTCCTCTGGCATAAACGACGTCTTCTCGATCAGGAATTTTGGAGCCCTCAGCTTTGGATAGTCTGTGGGTATATCAATCTTGACCTTGATGAAGATGGGCTCTCCATCCACGCCCCAGGGCCCAGTCAGGGAGGCATTCAGCGTCAGGTTGTCCATGTCAATGTTCTCCCACTTGACCTTGGGGATCTGCGTGCTCACGCGCAGGAGCTCTTCTTGTATCGTGTCGGGCTGCCCCCATTCGTCGTCTGCATAGTCGTGGCCCACGATGCCAGAATCCCTAGATCCATGCCGCCTCGATTCATCCGTCAACGGTTTCCGCTTCGTCATGGTGATTCCCTTCATCCACCCAAGCTGCGCCTGGCTTCGGTCTACGCGCTTGCTGGAGCCGTCTTTGGCCTTCATCGACGGCCCCCGCCATGCCGGCCTCATCTGGCGATTCATAGCCCCCGGGCGCATTCCGAGCGCAAGGGCGCTCTGCTTGTGATGGCGATGTGGCGTGACGGTGCCGCTTCTGCTGTCACTCATGGTTCCCGCCTTCCGGTCCCTGTTGGCGCTGTCATCCACCGTGCGAAAGGTCTTGTACACAGCCCCTCGGCGTGTGAGGCTGAACCCCTTTCTGGCCGGGCCGTCTTTTGTGTGACCAACCGAAGAGAGGACGTTGTTGTCCACACAGTGCAGTCTTAGCTCGTTGTCGGTTCCCCAGGACACCAGCTGGAACTCGCGCTGGTCAACGTTGTCGTCGGAAATGCTGCCGCGAGACCTCCACAGAAACTCCTTAGCCTTGTGATCCCCGTGGCCAGGGAAGACGGCCACCGGTTCCGGCGTGACATCAACAGGCGAGTCCTCCGTCCACAGCCGGTCATAGAGGTAGAGGTCGCCTGGCTCGTTCTGGGGCATGGCGAGCAAGCCCCATCCAAAGGGAGTGTGGCGGGCTCTCCATACCGGGAAGTCGGTGCGTATGACGTGCTCTAGCATGTCGCCGTCCTTTCCGTAGTCCCAGAACCTAATGGTCTTGTCCAGCGAGCATGTTACAATGCCCGTGGGTCGCGTTCGGTTCCAATCTATGCCGTAGATCTTGGACGTGTGAGCACTGATGGATTTGAGAGGTTCGCAAGCCCTTCTCTCGTCCCAGACATGGAGCCAACGGTCATGGGCTGACGCGAGGATATGGGAGTCCTGCCGATTGAACTTGACCTGCGTTGCTCCGGCAAACCAGTCACAGAAGGTGAGGACAGGCTGCCTGGGCCGTCGCAGATCCCACCAGTGCACATAGCCATCGACGGAACAGGTAGCAAGCAGGTCGGGGTGATGCGCCGAAAAGTTGACATCGGTGATGGCCCTGCTGTGTCCTTGCAGCGAGTGCTCAATGGCGCCCGAGGTGGAATCCTCTCTCAGGTTGAGATTCCACACGAGAGCGCGATGGTTGGCCGTGGACACGACCCAGTAGTCCCGCGCCGCGAAAGGGGACCACTGCACATCGCAGACCAGCCAAGGCATTCCATGGCTGCGCAAGCGTCGCGGCGGGTTGTAGGGAGAGTCCAAGTCGATGATTGCGAGCCCCTCGGGTCTGGCCTCTCGGTTAGTATTCGGTGGCACGCGGTGTGGCTGATGGAGAGCGTTGCAGCTTACGAAGCAAGGGCGATGTCTCGACCCGAGGGTGAGATGGTGGCGGAACCAACGAGGCCCTCGACGTGGATCGTGCCATCAGACTCGAAGCTCTCGCCGTCGTACGCCGACTTGATGATCCTGCCCTTCTTGGGTGAGTCGGGGAGCCGGTCAAAGGACGGCATTATGGCTGGCTTTGTGGTGTCGCGGAGGGCGCGACGACCATGTCGGTGCTCATCCGAGTCGCGGCAAGCTTCGACGACAGCTATGCTGTCATCAGACTTGGAGGCCGAAACGTCATTTATCAGACCTTGTGCCCTGTTGGCGCCATCGGGCCACGACAACAGCTCAAAGGGATGTTGCAGCTGGACGCTCACTTCGTGAAGCGATGATGGTGTTGGGTGAGGTGTGGTGGTTGCGCGATCACAGGACGTTGAGGATGCGACGCTGCAGTCAGGCGGACAAGTACTCTCACTGCAAATTTACGTGTGAAGGTACTTGCGCAGTGCCCAACCCGTATTGCCCTGTATCGATAACGCTGAGGAGACGCCCCCAAACTCGCAGACGTTTACAGCTGCTGCACACCTGCGGGTACGAATAGATAAATTGAAACTAAATAAGAGGTTCGTCAAGGGCATTCATTCATGACTTCACGGTGCAATTATTTCGCAACGGACGAGGCCCTTCGTTCTGCTCTTCCCCACCGGTTCTGTACCTAATGCTGGCCTGTCCCACCACTCCCACAACAGCCGAGAGGTGTCGCATGCCCCGCCTCGCGCCTTCGTTCTTGAAACAGTCACCTCTTGGACAAGCACGCGTCGCACGACAGCGACCACATACCTTTACAGCCCCTCTGGTCTGGCCGCGATCAGGCGTAGATCGAGTCTACACTTTTCCCATCATCAGCCTCCTCATCCCCTCTCGCAACGAGCGGGCCTGGCTGCGCTCGACACCTAAGCCCACGGCCAAAATGGCTCTGCCGAAACGGATTATAAAGGAGACGGAGCGTCTGATGGCCGAGCCGTACGCTTCCCCTGCACTCCGCTGCCCTGATCGTTCTATGGCCGTGTCATGATAACAGGTTCTTGTCCTCTCCAGGGTGCCCGGAATCAGCGCCGTGCCGCACGAAGACAACCTCCGTTACTTTGATGTCGAGATCCACGGTCCCGCCCAGTCACCATACGAAGGTCTGCGCAACCCATAATCTCGTGCGATGCGGCGCGCTGTGGCAGGGACCAGATGCTAATGGACGTGCCCAGGCGGAATCTTCAAGCTGGAGCTCTTCCTCCCCGACGATTATCCCATGACGCCACCCAAGATCCGCTTCCTAACCAAAATCTTCCACCCCAACGTCGACAAGCTGGGCCGCATCTGCCTGGATGTCCTGAAGAGTGCGTCGCCCCGGGCCTGCGCCCACCTAGTCGCCACTAAGTAGCTCCCATGCTGACCTGCCGCCGACAGACAACTGGTCCCCCGCGCTGCAAATCCGAACTATCCTGCTCTCGATCCAAGCCCTACTCGGTGCCCCGAACCCCGACGACCCCCTCGCCGCCGACGTGGCCAAGAGCTGGAAAGAGGACGAGCAGGCGGCCATCGCGACCGCAAAGGAGTGGACCAAGATGTACGCACAGCCATAGAGTGCTTGCCCAAGACGAACAAGTCACGATGATGTCAGGTTACCCGACCGCATCGAGGCAATGACGCATGAGCATTACGGGAGGAGTTTGAGGGGCCTACTTTTTGCTTTGCTTTCTTGTATTTCTCTCTGCTGTTCTTCCATGTCTAGCGAATCGTAGGACACGAGCAGGGCCGAGTTTGGGCCTGCCCTAAATGTCAATATTCCATTAGACGAACCGGTTGTTCTACGTCGATGGTCTCAGCGTGCCGGATACGTTTGCTTCATAGGCGAATACAATTGTTCAAGCCCAGATGCTCAGAAGCGATGAGCATGTTGGCGACTGCCGCGATCCTGTCCACAACGCCAATGCCTTGTCAAGCACCATGAGATACTCAGCAGCCGGTCCAAGGTCGGCAGGTTATGCATACAACAAGTTCGCAAGTCGTCCACCGAGAACCACAGATAGCATGTCACAAAGAAGAGGTATCCAAATGATTGGGTATAAGCAGAGACTGACGTCTGCCGCCTCGAGTTCTTGTATCTACAATGCTAGAGTACACAAAGGGAATTCGGGTGGTGTGAAGTTTGAGTCGATTACACGATAGCCAGGTCGCCGAACTTCTCCTGAAGAGGGCGTCAGGGCCGTTCACAAACACACGGGTAAGAACATGACGTACCTTGTATCCCGGCACCATCCAGCGGCCCTTGGAGATGAGCTGGGTAGTCTTCTCGTCGATCGACTTCTCGGCGGCAGCAACCTCGTCCTATATCGTTTCAGCATCGAGCCCACGCATCGCCGCGCCGCGCTACATACCACAGTGAGGTCCTCGAAGGGACGAGCCTCCTCAATGTTCTGCAGCGTGGCGGCCAGGTCCTTGAGCTCCAGGTCCACGGCTTGCTTGGTCGCCTCGGCGTTCTTGACGGCCTCGACCTCAAAGGCCTCAATCGCCTTCAGCTGGCGGCTGACGTCGTACGTCACGGGCTTAAAGGCCTTGAAGCGCTTCTCGATCTCGTCGATGACGGCCTGGTTCTTCAGCGTGGACCGGTACTTGGCGAAGTCGACCGTCGTGGCCTGCTCCGACAGCTGCTGAATCTTCCGGCGGGCGTCTTCGTTGCGCTTCTTGAACGCCTGCAGCGAGGCGACCGTCTGGCCGCGGAGGCCCAGCGAGCTGGTCACCTTGGCCCAGTCGAGCTTGAGGGCTGCGCTTCGCTGTTCGAGGAGGAGTGAAAATTAGCTCACGAGTTCCGAGGGGGCGCGCGCGCCGCGACTCGGCACAGCTGGGCAATTGCCCAGACGAGAGCATCGCTCTGGACGCCAATTGATCGCGTATGACTTACCGTGGCCATTTTGATGATGTTTGGAGGTCTCGTGGAGCGGAGAGCGTTGTCGTTGGTGGTGTTGAATGACTTTGCCGAACTTGGCCGACCTTGGACGCCAGGAACCAGGTCATCACGTGACCGGAGTCGTGATCTCCGTGCACTTGACAGGCATCGTTCCAGAAACGAGGTTGCACAATGCGATTAGGTCCGATTTGTCCATGCGTTTTCTAAAGATAAATAGCCGTCGCGTTTTAATTGCCAGCTCGAGTTATGTGCCACCTCCACGCATTGCCATCGTATTGGTACAGTACAGTCACGCACATGGTTTGCTCGTCATGAGCAGATTAGACTTGTCCGTGGCCCAATTGAAGCCAATCCCTTGTCGCCATTGATCCCTTATTGGTATCGGGTGGTTTCTGAAAGGCTAGAAAGAGCTCTAGGAAGCTATTACAAACCTGCTTATGCCCTCGGGGCACGAGCTCGCGAGGTAAAAATTCAGCCAGACCGTTGCGTCATGCCTAGATACTCAAAGCCATGATGGAGTTGACAATATCATTGTCGTTCTCCTTCAATGCCTTGACGGCCTTTTTGCGGCTGACGTTGGCCTGGGTCATTACCAGCTCAATGTCCTTGTCCTCGAGGCCCTCGGCATCAACCTCCTCGCCGTCGTCCTCCTCGTCGTCCTTCTTGGCCTCGGCAGTCTCAGCAGCCTTGCTGGACTCGCCGTGGTTGTGACCAGTGTGGTCGTCGGCACCGGCGGCGGCGAGCTGCTGGGCGGCAGCCTGCTGGGCAGTGGCGTTGACGTCCTCGATCTTGGCCTCACCAAAGACACTGTGCTACCTGTAAGATGTTTGGCATGGACTGCACCGGCCCGGTGGGGGGACTGACATGTAGGTGTTGCTGTTGGGAGACTTGTAGACCTCGGGGTTGTTGATGACAAAGAGGATCTGTCCGGCATGCTCAGCTCCAACGGTCTTTCCATTCCCATCTCCATCCGCAACTGGGTTCACGGGTATGCACGTACGTTCTTGGGTCGGCGAAGGGTGACACGGGTGATGCCAGGGACGCGGGTGAGGTGCAGCTTCTCCAGAGCTTTGCGAGCCTTCTTCTCGTTGCGGGAGTGGATCACGGCGGTAGAGCCGGCGGGCAGGTTGCCCTCGGCCTCCTCAGCATCGGACTCATCGCTGCTGTCCTCCTGCTCCTCGACGGTGGGCCGCTGGGTGGTGTCGTCGTCCGGGAGCTCCTCGACTCTGGGGTTCGCCATTTTGTATGCTGAATGGAGGTGCGGGCGTTAGTCTTCTGGCCCATTCATTCGCCTCGGGAAAATTCGACCACGGAGCGCCCCCCGCGGCCGATTCGGGCTCGAATGCGGCCGCGGGTCGCAGCAGCAATTGGGCACTTACTGATGCGTTGAGCCCGTGGGGTGTCTGTTTGGGATGGTTAAAGGTCGTCGCTCTGTTTGTGCTGCAGAACAGCACAGCGAAATTCTAGGGTTTGGTGGAGAGGCGAAGGCTAAACCGAATTAGGTAATCAGGATTTTTGGACTGGGAGCGGATAGCATCACAATGGATGGCAACATGGAGGTCGACGGGAAAAGGCGCTCGCAATGGCTTAAAATTTGATTCTTCATACACATCACATTTGGCCACAGTGGTCATGCCCACCTGGTGCCTTGAATTCATCTTGATTTCTGAATTTCCGTGTTGACGCCGTTCATCATTGACGATGAAATACAGCCCTTCCAGAACGGGTGCAAAAAAAGGAATGCAGTAGTCTCTGCCGCTGCAATGTGTTTTCCTGTCCGGGTCCATGCCTCTCGTTCTATTGCCAGCCTCCAAGCCTGCCTTCCCCCGACTCCGGTGATCAACCCAATTATCCCGAGGCCTTGATCTTGGCCAGAGCCTTGCGCTCCTCGAATCGTCGCTGCTTCTTGAGTCGCATGACCTTGAAGCGGTCAAAGTCCGTCAGGTTCTTCCGTCGCTTGATCTGATCGCGCTTCTTCGCCCAGTTGCTCTCCTTCCACTTGGCGTCGATCTCGGACTTCTCCCAAGCCTTCTTAACGGTGCCGTGTCGCGAGCCGCGGAGCAGTCCCTCAACAGAGAACTGGGAGAGGAGGCACTTGGCGAGGGGGATGGATTGCCGGGGAACAGCCAGCTGGGGGTCTGCGGAGGGGCCGTCGACGAGAACCTGCGATTCGGGTTAATCCTCCGCCTTGGGTCAGTCCGTTCGGTGGTCAACGTACTCGCTTGTGGTCGATGATCTCGACAATGGTGGCCAGGCCGCCGGCGAAGGGGTGGTCACCGTTGATGAGCACGACGCGGCCGACCTCAACGAGGCGCCAGGCGGATCCCTCAATCACTGCTTCGCCCATTGTGTCGGTGATCTGCCGGTCCGTGTTAGTCGCGATGGCTTCAAGCGGCGCGCAGTCGTATTCAAGAGAAACTGCAGAGGCGATGGGCATACCAATAGTCGAAGACGGGTTGTCGTTCCGAGGATGGATGGTTGCTGTAGGCGTTGTCACCGTGGAGTCTCCAATGACTTTTTGATCGCTCGGCTATTAGGGTGTGCGGGCAGAAATTCGACCTGTGCCCTAAGCAAAATATTCGGGTTTTCTGTTTTGCCGCATCCGCCGACATCGCGCCAAGACGCCGTGCACGGACCATGCAGCCTGCACTTTTCTTCGGAACTTTTCCCCCAAACTTCTGCTGCGCTTCCAACAATTGTTTCGCCCTCGGCAGGACAATTTGTCCACGAAAGCAGAGATGGCCACGCCCCATTGCGATGCGTGATGCACGACCGTGGTAAGTTTGCATTGCTCTTGCTCTCTCTTCTCCCTCTACACTGCACGCCTTTATGATGAGGTAATTTGCGATTGATTCCACCCGATGGCTCTCTTTCGCCGGAGTAGCTAAATCGGGGGGATAGCTGATATTCAATTTCTTACATATTCTGAACCATTGCCTGTTTAATTCCTCCATGACGCTTCATCTCTCTTGGTTGGCGTTTGACTAACTGGTCGAGCGCAGATTTACTTCAACCTACGTGAGACTGGGCTCAAGGCCATGCAAGATCCTCGATGTCGCGATATTCGATAGCCTACCAATGATGGTCGATTGCCAGCACTCGCACATGATTCTCTATTCAACGTCTTCCAATATCTTGAGCTCATGTCGGAGCAATGTCCGGACGAGCATGCATGATGGAATGTTCAAGCACTCCTTTATTTCAGCTCGTAGTAATCACACACGTAAACGCCAATGTCTCTGTCCAATGCTCATGGGGAAAAACTCAAGCTTTGCCCTTTTGCCTCGGCTCCTCCTCTTCCTCCACTTGCAATTGCGCATCGATCTTGGCTCCCCTGGAAGGCTCGTTGCCGTGCATCTTGGCCTAAACAGTTTAGCATTGTGACACAGCCTCGGGGGACCAGTCGTACTCACGGACAGTGCAGGATCCTTCTTACCCATGGCAGTTTCTTTGTCGTGGGCAGGCTCGGACTGGTGCTGCTTGTGTGTTAGGCTGCTGTCGGGCAGTGGGCGTGCTTTCAACACACCTTCTCAGCCGCCAAGCGGTTGGCTTGATCTCGGGTCCTCTGCCACAAGGTCAACATCGGCCACAATCATGTCGGAAAGACTTCAGGCACTCACTAGGGTCGCTCAGCAAGTGCGAATTCTGCTAGCCCTCTTCGAATCGCTCGGCGTTGTCGAAGCGCCAGCTTTGGAGTTTCCAGGCATGGGGAGTCGTACGTTGTAGTTGCTATTGTTGTAATGTGGAGGGATATTTGTTCAGTTCTAGGGAGGAATATTTCAACCTTTGAACGTAGAGATATTTTTGTAGTCGGCGTCGTAGTGGTGCATTGATTCTGTTCGGAGCACATGCTCCACGGCCCTACTTCATGGTAACCCACGTCATTTTCCACAAGAGCGGCGGCAGCGGCTTCGATTCAGTACGCCAGCAATCCATACACGTCATCGGAAGCTCTAAGCCGTTGCCCACTGGTGGAACAGGTCGGTGCGATATCCGATGCTTGAGTCAAGCACACATGCTGTGCGTTGATGCCCTTCACTAATAATCGGGCTACCCTATACGCAGAAATCGGTCTACCCTATACGCAGAACGCCATGTCCACTCCGTCTCTGGCTGCCGATGAATTTAGCGGCATCCTCAACGGCATCGGGGCATCGTTAGCGGCATCTCAACCGCATCAACGGCGGCATTACGTAAGGTATCTGCTTGTATATCTTCTTGACGGATCGGTGTTGACACTGGACAAGATGGCTTCAGCCAGACAGGGCTACCAAGGCCTTTGGTAGGGAGCGCCGTCGGGCTTTCGCAGACAGCTTTACCTGCCTGCCCCTGGCCAAGGGTGGTCCTTGTCATCGGGTATTTTCGACTCATGCATAACGCATGTTCCTCCCGTTCGGCAAGCAGTGGAGCTGCAGTCGATGTAAGATGTCGTCACCAATGCGCGTCTGGCCGCCGCTTGTCGCATTGAAAAGGATCAAACGCCAGATCCGAGAACGCCGAGAACCACTGATCTTAAGTTCAAGTCTATTTTCGGGAGTTTCCGATGGCGTTCTTAGCACGGCGCCCTTCCACGTCGCTGAATGACTGCCACAAGCAGTGGCGCAGTGAATGGGGATTACGACAGACTGAGGTGTTTGCATCAGCCATCAGGTCGGCCCAACCGTTGTCGATGTCATCCCATGTCCAGGCCCCGCGTGCCCGAGGACCACGCAGGCTTCGGACACGGTTTCTCGTATTTTGGGTAGGGACTCGACCACGCTCAGCCCAATTGCAGCCCACGGCGATGCATGCGGCGGACTCCAACGCGGGAGTCGACGTCATCGGGGGCCAATCACCCCCAGGCCCGCTTCAGGGTCCAGAGTCCAGACTCGCGGGCCAAACGCTCCTCGACAACGGAAACATCCATCCCTACGAAGAACCGAGATCATCAGAATGCTAAGAATGGACGCTGCCAGGGCGCCTGCGAGATGAGATCGACCCAGGCGGTCAATGGAGACGCGGCGAAATCACTTCATCTCTTGCTGGTGGGGGAGGGCTCTGTAGGGGGCTAAGCTGCTGACCGGGTTGACGCTTGACAGGCCCGGTCAAGGTAGGTAGGCACCTTACCTTAAGCTGCGAGTGTATAAAAAACCTGGAAGGTACTCCATATTTGTACGTAAGGACCACGTCTTCCCCCGTGCAACAGCGACGTGCTGCCGGCGCTCGCTCTGTGTCTGCATCTCGCCATGGAGGAGCACATCGTCTTCGACGGCGCTTTAACGCGGGCCGACCACGTTGTGCTTACACGGCTCGCCAAGGACATCGAGGCCCCAGCCAGACGGCGGATTCCCGATGTATCCGACGAGGCGCTGGAGCCCGACTCTGGAATCGGCTCCGAGGTGAGCTCCAACCACGAGAATGAAGCCATCGACGGCTCTTGCGGCAAGGACTCGACAACTGCAACTGTCGTCGAGGATGTGGCGAGGCTCAAGGCCATGCGAGACCCCGCAAGCCCCAACTTCGAGCCAACCGTGTTGCTGTCAATCGACGACTGCGCTTCTCATGTCTCACCAGCCTTCAACCAGTACATTCTTCAGCCCTACGTTCGCTGGGCCGGAAAGGTGGCGCGCCACGAGACCGACGTTGCCATGATCACGCACTTGATCTTGTACTCTGCTACTTCAGTGCCGAGCGCAATTATTCTCTACTGGCACTTCACTTATATCCACGGCGTCCTTCACGCCGCTCTGCAGTTCTACTACCTCGGTACATACACGTTGATGATGCATCAGCACATACATCAACGGGGCATCCTGGCCAAGAGATTTGCTCTTTTCGACAAGCTATTTCCCTACATCCTCGATCCAATGATGGGCCACACTTGGAACACCTACTACTACCACCACGTCAAGCACCACCACGTCGAGAGCAATGGACCCGACGACTTGTCTTCGACGATACGATACCAGCGGGACAGCGTGCCTGACTTCCTGCACTACGTTGGCCGCTTCTTCTTCCTTGTTTGGCTGGACCTTCCGCTGTACTTCCTTCGAAAGAACCGCCCAGCCCTGGCAGTGCGGACCGGGGCATGGGAATTTCTGTCCTACCTCTTCTACTACGCCATGGCGAGGGGCTTCGGGGGAAGGGCGACCTTCTTTGTCTACCTTCTTCCCTTTTTGCTGCTGCGCATGGGTCTCATGGTTGGCAACTGGGGCCAGCATGCCTTTGTGGATGCCGAGGAACCCGACTCGGACTTTCGATCCAGCATCACGGTGATTGACGTCGCGGTAAGAACCCGAGAAAGGTACGGAGAGACAGTGGACTGAGCTAACGTGACGCACCGCAGAGCAACCGTTTCTGCTTCAACGATGGCTACCACACATCGCATCACCTCAACCCGCTCCGTCACTGGCGCGACCACCCAATCTCGTTTCTTGAGCAGAAGCAGATCTACGCCAAAGAAGGCGCCCTGGTGTTCCACAACATTGACTTTCTCATGATATCTTTGCGCCTGCTGTGCAAAGACTATGAGCACCTTGCCAAGTGCTTGGTGCCAATGGGAGACCAGATTGACTTGACCATGGAGGGGCGGATCGCGCTGCTGAAGAAGCTGACGAGGAAGTTTAGCGAGGAAGAGATTCAGGAAAAGTTCCGGAAAAGGATATGAGGGAAACGGCGGCATGTGGGTTGAGCTTGGTATTGAGAGACGACGGGCAGTTGAGGCGCCCGGGATTCAAATTGTCGCACTGGCCACTGCGATGGTGCTTGGTGGCATACCAACTGGGAGACCGACTGGTTGTATTTGGGCTAGGCATTGCTATTAGCGCGCGATGGACTGTATTATATCCTGCGAGCTATTTTTGCGATTAATGGGCAGCATTCGCCAAACGATCAATTCGCAGATACTTGTCGCGGTTCAAGGCGTGGGTGACTGGTGATGCCTCCAGCCAAATGTGAGCGAAATAATTCGGGTAAAATGCGTCACCGAAGATGTCAGTGGCATCATCAACACTCACTGCGTGATCCATGATCAGAGCAGGGTAACGGCTACCTGAATGACGCTGAAGAAGTCAGCAATGAGGCTCTTCAGATCACGCCGATCAGTGCACGGACCACCCGCAGACCGACGTCATGCTGCCTGCATGGTAGAGCTTGGCGGAGCTTTGCCGAAGCCAGTTCCGATTTGGAAATGCCAGAAGAACCTCATCTGACGCAGCACAACCCATCATCTCTCAGCATCAACCTCCTGCCATCGATCCACGCCGCCGCAATTGCATTCAAGATGTTTGGCTTCGTGAGTACAGCCCGGAAGCGCGGCCGCAGCCACTCGCACTGACCCCAGACGCAGCGCAAGACGCTCGACATTGTCACCGTCTTCCACAAGGCCAGCTCCCCGGCCTCGACCCGCGTCGTCAACCTGCTGAAGCAGATGTCCGCAAACGCCCAGGCGGGCGCCACGATGGACCAGGCGAGCGACACGACGAGCCAGACGAACGCGCGGCGCGACCCGTTCGAGCTCAACATCACCGAGGAGCCGCCCACGGCCGAGCAGGTGCAGACGATCCTCGAGTATGTCGGCAAAGGCGTCATTTCCCAGGTAGTCAAGGGGGCGCACGACCAGAAGGATGCGCTGAAGAGGTTTAAGCAGAACCAGGACAACTTCCTGCGGCCCGTGGTAGGTCACCAGAGTTATCCCGATTGCGTGACGGGCCAGACTAACCTGGGCTCCAGACGGTGGACTGGAGCAACGGCAAGGCCATTGCTGGGGACAACGAGTCCGAGATCCTCAAGCTTCTGAATGAGCAGAAGTAAACGCCCTGGCCTGTAAATTTCATGTGACGACAATTGTTGCATCTCTACTGTACATATACCCCTCTGCTCTCTCATACACTGTTCGGTCTCGGCGGATGAATTAAAAGTTGGTTATGGCTGAGAACATCGTACCTTTCTTCAAGCTCCCTTTTCGGCACGTATCTTCCAAGAGCTGCTAAAGTTGTGCCTGCTTGCTCTTTGCATGTTCAACGTTTCCTCATGGCCTGGCTGTGTCTTGATCCGCCTGTCACGGTGGACTTGTCTTGGGTCACGCTACGAAATGGCACCCTCACTCTTCGAATAAGTGTTCATGAAAGGGCCCGCTGGGTACCATAGCGTTGGGATAACCCCGAGTGAACGCTAAGTTGTGCATAGGTTGCCCCAGACTCAGCTGCGGCAGCAAGCCTTGCCCTGAGTCGGCCAACTGGTGCGCCTGTAGCGTTTCTGTGCACTCGCAGGTCGAGTCACATCCTGTTCAGTGTTTGTTCACTCGAGACCGGTGGCGTGATTCACAGCTCTGTTGCCGAGCACCCTGACATGTGCTTTCTATCGAACACGCTCCAATTCGCCCGTTCACCCCTGTTCCGTCTTGACAGCTGCCAGCCCCCTACTAAAGTCGTCCCAACTCACAGCCGCGCACAAAATTCATCTCTACCCTCTACACCACCTTCAAAATTCTCCTTAAGCGCCTTTTCACCCCCAACCCAACTTCCATCTCTTCATCCCACAAACATCAACCCATCTCTTCTGAGCACCTCTTCCATCTCTGCATCTGCATCCCTCAACTCTTCGCTACAGCCCAAGACACACCATCGCGAGCAGCTTCATCGGCTGGCCGGATTCACCACCTTGTTGTGAAGCTGGCCTTCTGAGTCAAGTACTCGTTTTGGTTTGTTGAGGGACTCTTGTTGTTCTCAGCACGCGCTTAGCCCAAGCATCCTCCGCCTTGTCATACATCCTACGTGAGCAGTCATCAGGCTTGCTGCGAGCATCAAGATACCACAACGCCAGAGCGTCAGGCTTTTGGTTTCTGGCACAAAGTTGTTTTCAACGGTTGTTTTCGACAGGACCTTCACAAGCACCTGCGATTTCCCCAACTCGGCGCTCGACTTGAAAGAAAGAAAACACTGGCCTTGGCAGCGAACTATCACGCTTTGCTGGTATCAGAGGCGTGTTTTGACAAAAGAGAACCAAAAACACCTTCGATAAATTCACGCTTGTTCGACAAGCGAATCCCCAAACCTTTTCGACAATTTCGTGCTCAGTACTCGTCATATTGGCTGCCGAAGCCATCTAATTGTCTGTGGATCACCGAGTTTCTGACAACTCGACACCGCAAGCCCTACGACAAACCCCATACTTAGCAGTCAACGGCTGCTCGCCAGACCAATATTGTGGGCTCATCACACAGAGTTTCAGAAGACTCGACAATCCGCACCATGTCGGAACACGCTGGTGGATCGGCTTTCAAAGCCGCTCCTCCATTCACGTCTCTGGACGCTCCTCACCCCGTCCTCGACGCGGCGGGTTTCCCAAAAATTCATGCTGGCGACCAGCCTCTCGGACAGCAAGCGGCCTTTGCTCAGTTCTACCCAAATGGCCTCCCGGTCACTTACAACATGTTGCATGGTCATGACTCCGGTGGCGTAATTCAGCAATACACGGAGAACCATCTTCCCATTCGGTTCTACACCCATCCCCCAGCCCACGCCCAGGGCAAGTTCTCTGCCATGTACGGCCAGCAGCGTTTCCGCAAGATGGGCGAGCTCCTGCCTGAGCGCCGGGTTCACCTTTGGAACAAGGACGAGATCCAGTCTGTCTGCAACTCACTCCGCCAGGTCTTCTGGCCGGACATGAAGCGACTCCACAAACCTGCCCGCTGGGACGACCTCTGGGAGTTCTTCGACGCCTACGACCTGTACAACTACGGTGCCCTGAACCTCTGGAACGTCATGAACACCCTCTTTGATGAGAACAAGATGATCGGCTGTGGCTGGAACTCGGACCTCACGCTTGAGATCGGACACTTTGCCGATGGATGGGTCAAGGTCCCCGAGAACCTGACCAAGCTCAAGGAGTGGAACGGCTTTGGGGGCCCTGTTTTGGCTCTCCTTTCCGCAGCGGACTGGAAGGAAATCGGAAACCTCGAAGACGAGGAGATCTCGCTCCTCAAGTCGGCCCTGCTCTATCGACGGGACTTGCTGCTCTCGGGTGGCTATCAGCAGTGCTACAAGCCTCCTACCGATCTGACGACTGCTTGCCAGGCTGGCAACCTTGTGAACTGGCTTGGTAAGGCTACACATGATATGAGTTTCGGAAGTCACGTTGCTAACTATTTGACAGCCGACGCGCTAGTCTTGGGGGACAACGGCTTGCCTTCGCCTCCCCCGTCCGCGGCTGTTCTTACCTCGCCTAATGGCATGAATGCGACTGCTCCTTGCTTCATCCAGAACGGATGCCACTACTACCATCCCCTGGGACAGAATGCTCCCGACGATGGAAAGCCAATGCAGATGAATGAACGGCCGGCTCACGCCTATGGCAAGCCGGCTCAGCCCACTGCGGTGGAGGCTCTGCGGAAGTCGGCCGACGCGGTGACCACCGTCAAGACCAAGAGCGGAGTCGTCATCGCCATGGGGAGCAGCAAGCTTCCTCCCGGCTGGGAGAAGATGCAGGAAGAGAGTGCTGCACGAGAGGCCGCTGCCCAGGCTCAAGTGGAACAACCTCGGCCAGTGACTGCCGCACCAGCGGACTCAAACAAGCACAACCAGCACACTCAAGTGACTGAAGCTGAGGTCGAAGAGGATCAGGCTCAAGTTGAAGTCGACAACAACGTTGCCCCCGTTCACAAGGGTCTAAAGGGCCGTGCCAGCTCGCCGGAGCTTCGAAGTGCCATCAAGTGGCCCTGCGAGGAGTCAAAGGCTCAGCCTGATGTGGTTCCTACCGAGAAGGTGGAAGCCCCCAAGAACGGCCAAGCTCACCATGACAAGGCTGAACTCACCCAGAGTGAGCATCATCAGCATGGAAAGACGAAGAACGACACCATTGTCGATGTCCAGCCTCATCCGGCCACCGGCTCCGGACCGCAGCCTGCCTAGAATTCAGGCGCGGCCCAGGAGCGACAAGGCCAATTGGCGGAAGCCGTTGAGACTGAGGAAGCTGGAGGAAATCGCCTGCCTTCGAGTGAGGGATCTGATGTGAGTATTCAGCGCTCGGCTTACCCGTGGCCTTTGGCGAGGCCTCGACGGGTCGCCACGGCGCCTCGAGCCATGTTGCAGCAGTGTCCTTACCATTCGCAGCTTGTCTTTCAGGATTCTGGATATGCTGGCGGCCACGCGCAGGCCGATTCCCGAAACTTTTCGCTCAGCAATGTGGTCAGTCCCCCATCAGATGATGATGAGCCTGTTCCGTTCCCGCCTCTGGAGCAGGACATTCACGATCAGTTTGAGACTAACAGTCCGCCGAATCAGAATCAGGGACACCCGGGCGTTTCGGAGCCAGTCTCAGCTGCCAGAACCAGTGGTCATCAGCTGCCAGCTCGTCCCCCGTTTGTTGGCAGCACGCCCCAGCGCAACTACACTGCGCCCGGCATCCAGCGCGTTGGCCGAGGCTCTTTCGGTGCCGAGCATCCAGGTACTGAATCAGGGACCGATGTTGTGTCGACGTCTCCGAAGAACGGTAATTGGCAGGGCGGTCGCGGCGGCAAGGGTAAAGGCCGCCATGGCTCTTACGGCCAGGTGAACGACTCGAACTTCATGCCGCAGAATGCAGACAAACACCAGTACTACCAGAATGGACCATGGAAAGGCCCGTGGCGTTATCAGGCCGGACCCCAAAACGAGGCTCATGCAAACACCGAGTGCCGGAACAACAACGCGACTGGCAACTTCATGTACAGGCCCTGCGCCTGTCTCCAGTGCAACCAGCGCAACAGGAGCGTGTGGGTGGTTGTCAATGAAAAGCCCGATACTCCGCTCGCAGATGTCCAGACACGACTCAAGTTTGGGCTTGGAGGTAAATTTGGCGACGTTGAAGGCGTCTTTCCCATCCAGTGTCACGACGGCATTGCGTTTATCATCAGGTAAGAGAGCCAACCGGAGACTTCAGAGATTTGTGATGGTCAGATGCTGACTCTATTGTAACTAGGTTTCGAAGCGAATCCTCCGTTCCTGATGCCCTGTCCTTTGGCGGAGGCTTGATCCCAGAGAGGCACATCTCTGTGGTCATCAGCGCTGTCCAGAGATCCAAGTGGCTGAATTCCACCTGGCGCATGTCCAAGAACGGCCGAGACGTGCACATCCAGCAGCAGGGTCCTATGCCTCCCAGCATGGCGACTGGATACACGTCTCCTCAACTTGTTGCAGGCATGCCGCCAATGAACCACTTTGCCATGCACTCGGCTCCCACGGCGGTTCCGTTTGTCCACCAAGGATACCCGCCTCACCTATATCCTCCCAGTGCCGCTCCCATGCAGGTCGCAGGATGTATCCCTCAGGGCACCGTGGTCGTATCTCCGGCTCGCGATCCTGCCAGCCGTCATCGCGGACACACCGGGGGCAGACGCGGCAACTCCAAGTCTTCGACTGGCTCTCCGAACATCTCGCCAACAGTTGCTCGGACGCAGGCGCATAAGAAGAAACAGGAAGCACCCAAGACCGCAAAGGTCCAGTCCAAGCCACCATCCGAGGAAGCCTTGGAGGATGTCGGCAACCGAGGCCCGTCCACCCCAGAGAGCCAGCGGAGCGGAGGCTCAGTCGTCAAAGCTCGTGTGTCTTTGCCTACTGTGACTCCGACGCAGATGATGAAGACCGCCAAGAAGGCCGGCGCGAACCAGCAGTCCAGCAGTGCTGCAGGAAATGATGATCAGCATGGCTCGGTTCACAAGACAGCTGTGGAGGCCCCTGTATCTCCAACTCCCAAGGCGAAGGGCTCCAAGGAAGACGAAAAGGAGTCTGAATCCAAGAAAGAGAAGAAGGATTCTGGCACTTCCGATTCGCCTAACGCAGCCGTTACAGAACGCCAGAGCATGGCACCTCCGGCCAAAGAAAAATTGGCACCTCCAGCCAAGGCAAATACGGCACTTCCTCCCAGGGCACAGGGCCCAGCAGCCGCCACCGCAGAGGGCAGCAGGCTTCCTGCAAAGCCAGCGGCACGCGGTCACCCGAGGACCCCAAGTATCTTCACCGAGGAACAGATCAAGGGCAGAAAGCAGGCTTGGGATAGGATTCCTATGCCACTGGATCCGCGCAAGACCAAAACGCCGACTGCCGCCGATGCTGGCGGCTCCAATGAAAAGCTGAGCAAGGGAATTGCACATCAGGGGCAGACTGCTGGTAAGTTTCCAAAGAAACATGTCGAAGGCTTTGCAAGCTAAAAAGCGTTTAGCAGATGATGCGGCATCTACGGACTCCGATTCAGAGGGCTCAAAGACAATGTCTCTAGTGTCAGGATCTAGCAGTAGCTCGCCGGAGAGAAACGAACAGTCTGCTAACGTGCACCGCAGAATGGTTGAACACTCGAAGTCGCCGACGAAGTCGGAGACTGGAGCCCCCGACACCAAGCTCAAGGGACCTGCTCCCGCATCGCAACAGCCTGCCGACGTAGCTCGCACCACAGCTGCCGTCGAGCCAGAGACCAAGATGTACCGATCCGACGAGGCATAGAATGCTTCTGGAAGAGAGAGTCGTCTAACAAACTCCTCGTTCAAGGATACGGTTTCGGAGCAGGGGAAACCTGGACAGGCAGACCCTACACAGGATGCGAACAAGACTGAGAGCACCGTCGGGGATGGAGCTGACACTGCGGGCCAGGATGCTGGCCGAGGCACTTGGAAGGGGAAGAACAAAAAGAAGTATAAGAAGGGCAAGCGAGTTCCGACGTCCATGTCCATGTCGCGGGCAGAAGCTGCTCAAGTTCATCGACAGGCATCTACGCACGGAGACAACGAATCTGGACCAGCGCCAAAGCCATCTGATACTGTTCCCAGCGTTGAGACCCAGGCTGGTGGTTTGGATGCGGCCAAAGCACCGAGTCAGCCGCCGTCTCATCCAACAACTACAACCTCTGTGGTCAGGGGGCAGCAGGATGCGGTGCCTCATCGCAGCGGTCTTTCACCCACCAAGGAAGGTAAAGCAACTGGTCCAGCAAACGAGGTCAAGCCCTGTGGCAAACATGGCGATCAATCGCACAACAACGCCTCGGGTTCGCGACCGGCCCAGAACAACGCCCGGCAGGAGTACAGAGCCAACGCGGGGGGCTCATTGCGACTACCAAAGAAGCGTCGGAATAAACAACACGCCTTCGACACGCAGAGTGTCGAGTCTTCTGGTAACTCCACTGGTACATCTTCCCCGTCCGCGACCTCGTCGTTTGAGATTGTCCCGCCTAACAGCTCAGATCCTAGTGCCATCCAGAATGGACAGCTGCAGCAGAGCACCGCCGCCGGAGACCCATTCGTGATGCCTGTTCGCCTCAATCCGCTCGCCGAGGTGTTTGTGTCTCCGAAGAGCGCGTCGTCGGACATGAAGGGGAAGGGCGTCGACGGGGGCGACGCGCTGCCGCAGACTGGCTCTCCACTGAAGCCAGGCGTGGAACAAGCTCCAGCCTCGAAAGGCAATGAGAAACCAACTACGGAGAAGAAGACTCCTTGCCAGACTGCACCAAAGCAGGAGCCTGAGGAGCAGAAAATGGATGCGAAGGAGAATGGAGCTGTTCAGAATACGGTACCTGTGGCTGAGGAAAGCCCGACTCGCGGATCAACTGAAAAGGCAGAGGCGAGTCCCAAGGCAAAGGAGCACCAGGAGTGCACCGATACGCCGGCATCGCCTGTTTCTTCGACACCGGGATCGCCAGAGAAGGCCAAGACGAGCCCCGAGGCGACGAAGCATGAGGAACGTCCCGGTGTGGCTACCTCGCCTACTGCTTCAGCAAACGGATCGCCCAAGAAAGAGCCCAGCCCCAAGGCAAAGAAGCATCAGAAACCCACTGCTGAGGCTGCTTCACGCACGGCCTCACCAAAGAAGGAGACGAGTTCCATGGCAAAGCAGCACCAGGAGGTCATTGATTTGACCGCCTCGCCTGCTGTTTCGGCAAAAGGATCGCCCATCATTCCGGCAAAGGCATCGCCCCAGAAGCAGAAAGATTTGAATACGGAGGAATGGCCGGCCCTGCCCGGCTCTGAGCCTCGCTCGCGAAGCTCGACCCTGCAGTCGCAGGCGAGCCCATGGGCAGCGAAGCAGCGAGCGCGTACTGCCACTGCTGGGTCTCCCGGCAAGATGTGTCCTGCAAAGGTCAAGGATGAGGCTGGTGAGGGGGTGAAGCGAGAGGAGGAGTGAGATTGGGGGTGAGGACACTGGAGATGAAAAGGGTGGAGGGAGGGGCTTGAGAGAGAGTCAAGTCTCACAGAACGAGAGGCTATTGCCTGCGTATGAGTGATGTGGTCGTGCAGGAGATTTGGTGGAGGGGACATGTTGCTTTGATATCATTCGGATGCAGCTATTGATAATAACCTTGCTTTGCTGCTCCGAACACTGAGCCTGAAGGGGCATGTCCCTCATCCGTGACCTCCCTCGGGTTGCCACAGTCGCATAGTAAACGGTCGTTCCTGGCCATCGACTGCGTTCTGCATTCACTTGTTACCTTCACAACAACAAGGGAAAGCCGTCAGGATCGATCGTGCGGTTGGTGGTGGTACAGTCCTTGTTCTATTCCATATATACAGCGCCATGTCCGTCATGACGTTGCCTCGCTCACGCACCGTCCTTGACGAGCCCCGTGACCGCGTCCTCGATTTGCTTGTCCGACAGGCCCTCGAGCGACTGCTGCTTCTCGCTGCCAAACTCTGCGCGGGGGTCAGTACGCGTAGCACGCTCGGGTCGCGGTGGGTTTTCTCGCTAGACGACGAACCGTATCGGGCGTAGACCTTGGGCAGCGTGCCGGCGGCCTCGCGCAGCATAATGGGGATCTGGGGGTTGTTCTTCTTCATCGTCGGGTACGCGCGCGTCAGGAAGGACCTGGCACGGCCGGTCGTCAGCTCAGCCTCTCTCTCGCGCCATCGACGGCGCCCTCCACGTCGCGGCGCAGGGTCGTCGGTCGGGGGAGGCGGCGGGAGAAAACGTACCGCACGGCCGCGCTGTGCTCCGACGTCTGGCAGAACAGGAAGCGCACCTCCTTGAGCGTCTTGGTGAAGGCGTACTTGCTCGACATGGCGGCGGTCGGAGTCGATTGGCGCGCGGCGGGTTCGGGCGACGCGAGGGCCGGAGGAGGTGCTGGCTCGGAGCTTGGTGATGTTCTTTGGCGATGCGCTGGTTGGTTGGATGGGCTGGAGGCTAGGGTCGCTGCACAATTAGAGTGGAGCATTAATTATGCTGCGGCCAGTTGTGCAGCGCCATCCGGTGTCGCATCCGGCTCATCTCCGGATCGCGCCGCGCACATGGTGACTTCCCTCCCGGCCATGATCGGAAGCGTTGCATGACGACTCTCAACCACCTCCGTCGCCTCTCCTCGCCTCTCCTCTCTTGTCCGTCCATCGCCCACCGAGAGACACGCCTTGCAGCCAAGTACGTCTATCCAATTCCCTGATCTGCGCGCCGCCGAAAACTGCGATATACCAACACCCCCCTCCGCCAGCAGCCGTCAATTTTGTTGAGCCCAGCGTCACACATCCCCGCGAGCACCCTCAGCTAACGAATCCAACTCCGTCTGCAGGATGGTCCCCACGAGCACCCTGATGCGCGCCTCGCGGCCGCTCTTCCGCCAGGGCGCCTTTGGCCAGGCGTTCCGCGCGCAGCGCCTCGGCCACCAGCAGCCGCGGTTCCGCTTCGGCGGCAGCGGCAGCAGGCGGTGGCAGAGCACGGCGTCGGGCAACGCCGAGCAGTCTTGGTTCAAGCGCATGTGGGAGAGCGAGATTGGCTTCAAGACGGTGCATTTTTGGGCCCCCGTCATGAAGGTGCGTCGAGGCTTCACCCTCTGCTGGAGCCAGGGACATTCTTGAACGAATGGGATACTAACGCGCAACAGTGGGCGCTCGTCCTCGCCGGCATCTCCGACTTTGCCCGTCCCGCCGAGAAGCTGTCCTTTACGCAAAACTTTGCCCTCACCTGCACCGGCCTCATCTGGACGCGCTGGTGCCTCATCATCAAGCCCAAGAACTACCTGTACGTCCCATGACCCCCTCTTCCCGCCTCCTCACGCAGTCCCGATTTTGACTGACATGCCCGCGCAGCCTCGCCGCCGTCAACTTCTTCCTCGGCATTGTCGGCATCGTCCAGCTCACCCGCATCGGCATGTACGAGTCCGCTAAAAAGGGCGGCGTCGCCGAGGTCGTCGGGGACGTCAAGGAGGACGTCAAAGACAAGGTGAAGGCCTAGGCGTGGACTTGGGCTTTGCTCTGCACGGATGGGGGGACTCATACTACGACGCGCCACGACGGACATGCCGTGCGGCGCTATTCACGGGCGCATCTGCCGCTTTAGATGGAGAGGGTCATACACACTCGGGAGGAACCGCTTGGGCCTGGCATGGCCCTGTTCTCGTTATTACAATGCTTCGTTTACATGGGGGAATGCTCTGCCGGCTGTGTACAGTACGCTATTTTGCAGGCAGTCACTCAATGGCACCGTCAGCGACACGCAGCCTGGACTTGGCTCCTGGGTATTAAAGGTAC
This sequence comes from Tolypocladium paradoxum, assembly GCA_002916505.1. Lineage (NCBI taxonomy): Eukaryota > Fungi > Ascomycota > Sordariomycetes > Hypocreales > Ophiocordycipitaceae > Tolypocladium > Tolypocladium paradoxum. The sequence continues at coordinate 65,787 of PKSG01000293.1, forward strand.
TCCCGAAGATGATCAAAGTTACCTAACGTAACAGTGCGTCGAGCACTCCTCGTCTGCCTCGTTCTCGGCCCGAATATCGATAGTTTGTCGCCTCCGTAGACGGCAGATGTCATTCAACAAGTCTTTCGTCGAGGACTCCGCGGCAATCACTACTCGCACGATCGACCGCAGTAACATAACATCAACGCTATACTAGCTGAACGACCTTGGCGTAACTAATAGCCATGAGGTCGGACCAGAACATCTGATCCGGCTCGCCGTTGCGCTGGTCCAAGGTCTTGTATTTGTAACCTTGCCCTCCCTATGCATGCAGTTCTGGTATCGTTCCATCGGCCCTTCGACACGAACATCTCGAGCTTCTCATCGGTCAGGCAACGGGAAAGCATCGTGGGAGGAGGGAATATCGGCGAATCGGCGGTTCGAAAACAAAGCGAGCATAGGCAAAAGATAGGCAAAGGACGAACACAAAGACGGCACAGATAGAGCTGGGGAATTCTGCCAAGTAGCAGAGCGTTACCAAGTCAACATGTTTGCTGTCCATTCGCCTCCTCCTGCCTCACAGCGAGCAAGTCAGGCGCGGCACATAGCGAAGTTGCTGCCAGAGCACACACTCCCGGCTCCCCCCCC
>PKSG01000293.1:66505-88736 GCA_002916505.1 Tolypocladium paradoxum
GCCCAGTGAGCCAAACGTGCTGTCTTGGAGCCAGGAGACTAGCTTCATCATAAACCGCCACGGCGTACATATGCCTCAGCTATCCAACATCTCGTCATTATGAACTCCAGTCCTCTCTTCGTCAACGTCTTCATCCGTCCCCCAACGCCGTGCGAGAAATGAAGCAAGAAAACGCAAACGGCGCAAGGATGGCCACCCCGTGCTGGGGAGATCCATATCCAGGTATAGAATCAAATGCCTCCAAACCAACGAGGCCCTTGAATATCCACGCCGTGGTATATAGTCCGTATAACCAGGCCTCTAGTACCGGCAGGCCCCCAGAAACAAGCGCAAACGACGAAGGAAAACACCAACCACACTCATAAAAAGCTCATTCCACATTATTCCACCATCACACGAGCCACGTATAAACTCATCATACTCGTCGTCGGGTGCATATTTGTATAAATATGTTTGTGCCATCCTGTCGTCATGTGTGTTAGGTCAACGTAACCTCTGTTATTCGGCGTGGCCGTCGTTGGGGAGCATCTCAAGGACAACCTGCCTCCCCGGCAGCTCTGGGTGACACATGGCGATCTTGACCGTCCCCTTGGACGTCTCCCCAGCCGTCTGTAGCTGGCCGTGTTGGCCATACATCTGCTGTGACTGTGCTGCGTTGCCGCCCGTGGGGCCTCGAATGCCAAAGTCAATCACGCGCACGTCACGTCCGGCAATAATCTGTCGCAGCCGCCCGTTCTCGGCATTTCGAACCTCCACGTAGTCGTCGTTGAAGAGCAGCAGGTACTGCCCGTACATGGTCGCACCCCTGGCCTTCTTCTGCTTTCCTGTGTACTCCATGATCAGGGTGCGGCTGACATCGCCGTGCTTGTCGACATACACAGCGCAGTCTTCATACGTAAGGATGAACTCGTTCTCGTTCAGTCGGAACATGCCCAGCGGGCGCTGGTTTTGGATCCTGCCTGCAATGTTGGAAATCGATGGTGCTTTGAGATCCGGGATAGACATGGGGTGCTTCTTGTCGAGCGTGAGCATCTCTATGCCCTTCGACGTCGAAACGGCAATGTACGACTGGAAAAGGCTGAGCGAGAAGCACTCGGTCGGCAGGTAAAACTCATCAAAGTCGCGGAACGTATCCGTGCTTGCGGCAGCAGACCTCCGCCCGCCAAACAGCCGCGTCTTCTTCTCCGTCGCCTTGTGGAAGATGGGCTCCAGGACCTTGAAGGATGTATGCAGGCCCTCCTTGCGCTTGTAGAACACCAACATGCGGTCCTTCATCCGCGCTGTCGCAAAGTACGTGACATCCTTGGCGAGCCTCTGGGGCGCTCGCCGCGGGTTGTCGCTGATCGGCGGCGCAAAGTCCGAAAAGGGGGCTATGACGTCCAGAGGGTACGAGATGAGCGACTTGTCAGTGATAATCAGGCACACGGAAAACTCCTCGAGGACCGCTATTTGCGTGACTCTCGTGGTTTGAACAGTCTATGAAGAAAGTTAGAACATTTGGGGAGGCTACGCGAGCGGAGGTGAGCTCTTACCCGACGCCATCCTCGGGGCTCGGAAGGGTCAGAGACGAAGACGCCGTAGTCGGTGCCAATAGCAATCACGGATTTGCCAAACGCCGAAAACCCTGTCGCGCAGTTTACTTGGGCTCGACACACTGGAGCAATGCCTTGGGCAGAGCCCATGACCTTTTCAAGATCCTGAATTGCCCGGTCAAGCGGCGTTCCATTAACAGGGACACCCGATGCTCTTGCGTATGGCGAGTTGGCGTCGTAGTGGAACGACGCATCGGCGAGGACGCGGAGCCGGAAAGGCTCGGCATTTTGGGAAAAGAGTGCCTTGGCGTGCCTCGTCTTTGCCTCGATGATGCTCGTGCACCAGTCTAGTCGGTCTCGCGCCGACGAAGCATAGAGGGTGTACACCTCGTGGCCGAGATGCTTGATCTTGAAGGGGTACAGAATCTTACCCTCGGCATCGGTGGAGGGAGTTGGCGCTAGCGAGTTCATGGACGAGGCGGTAGTGGCGTGCTCCAGTCCTGGTCGTGCATTGCCGTTGCTCCCCACCTTGTTGAGTTGGCTGCCCGACGCCGTCGCGGTCGTTGTGCGGCCTAGGGGTGCCGTGATGCCCTTTTGCTTTGTGACTGCCTCATCAGTCATGCTCTCGAGGAACAAGAGCGGCATGGGGATAGGCTAGGACCGACGGTTAGTGTGATTGCAACTCTTGGGCATGCTGGGGGGGAAGATCACCTCTCTTGAAACATCGTACTTCCTTTCGCCTTTGCCATCCTTGGGAATGACCAACTTGGCCAGGATCAAGTAATGGTCGAACAGCAGCGCATGGGTGTCGACCCAGCGCATGCCCTTGGAGCCCATCCTCTGAAGCTCGCCCTCCATGATCAAGACTCGGCCTAAGTGGTCGAGGTTCAGGACGGACTGGAACCCTGGCCGGAGCACGAGCATTCGGTCCAGCTCCATCATCTGCACCCTCTTGTTGGTCTCCGCAACCTTGGCATCGCACTCGTGCGTCACCGTCTTAATCTCCTGAATCGCCTTGTGCAGGTTCGCCTTCTCCTCACTGTCACCAATCATGTTTTCCTCGACCTCCTCAAGAATGAAACTGTAGCGTTGGAGACGCTGCATGGGCGCAATCAGGAAATGGGTCCAGTCCTGTTTCGATGACGACTTGTGCTTCTGCCTGTCTTCGAGGAACTTCTTGAACAAGATGTTTCGATCAGCCTCCTTTCGTACCATGTACGTCGCGCGGGGGTAGCCCGTTGCATATTCAATGTAGTCCGACTTGGCCTTGCGTATCCATTCTCGAAATATGTCGCTGAAGCCGACGATCCACGGTCCTTGTTCATTCTGGCGATATTTGAGCTGCGATAAGAGATACTCCTTGTTGATGCGCAAAACGGTATCGAGTTTCCCAAACACGGCTCCCAAAAACTTATCTCGTTTGTCGGGATGGATAATCGGAGGGTTTCGCGCGCGCAGGTCGTCTCGGTAGAGGGTGCGGAAGATGTCCAGCTGCTTGATGTAGTTGTCCTCGCCGGTGACAATCTCGTGCAGGATGTTCTGGCGCTTCACTTCCTTCTTGGGCTTTGCCTCCCAATCCTCCTTCTTCAAGTTATAAAACACGTTCCAGGCATCTCCCTTCGGATCCTCCGGTAGCCGGTCGTCGAGGTTGACCTTCTTCAACGTGCGAGTGCAGTGATGAGAGTAGCAGCGGCCGATGATCTCCGGGTCGTGAACCTTTGGCGCGTAGCAGCCCGATCCAGTAAGCTGCCAGATGACACCCGATATGTGTCCCTCTCCGAATTTGACCCATTCTTCCTCCGGAAGCAGGGTTCCGGACTCGAGCATCAGCCTCACGACTTGGCTGCTGAGGACCTCTGCGTCTGCCACGTTCATGTTGGGGACCTTGGACGTGAACAAGCTCGTGACGGCCTCTTCCACAGTCTTCTCCCTCAAATCAATCTCCCCTTCGCCCATGAAGCGAACCCAGACCTCGATGCCGCTGAGAGCCCACGGTTCTGCGCACTTTCGGAAGTCGGATGAAGTCAGCTTGGACGGCACAAACTTCTTCCTTCGCCCTGTTGGCAACGTTATGCTGTCGAAAGCCCCCGTAGTACTGCCAGCCGCCGAGTCGTACTCAGTGAACGTCGATCCATTTTGCGGGGCAGTCTGATGTTGTCTGCTGATCTTCTTGCGCTCCTCTGCAGCGTCGGTCCTTGACCTTGCTGGTGCTTGTACTTGTGGCGTATTGCTATGACCAGACAGCGATATCGACCTCTCTGGCTGCAGAGATTGTTGCGAGGCGGTTTGGTAGTACGCTTCTGGGGCGTCGGCCTGATAATATCGAGAATCCGCATTGAGTGAGTGCTGGTGCTGTGACCGGACGCTGTTGTGGACCGACAACATGGAGCCGCTATCCGAGGCCGGGCCAGGGGGCAGAGCCGGGAGCGGCCTGCTCGAAATGCCGGGATGGTAGAATAAATCCTGGTACTCGTCCTTGGTTGGAGATTCGGTGCCGCTCGGGAGCGAATGAACCGACACTCTCTCCTCCCGACCTTCGTCAAAGCTCAATCGCTGTGCCCTCGGCGCCTGCAGCCCGCCGGTTCCTCCATAGTCCATCTCGGCGTTGTTGAAGGCTGGAGCGTTGTCGTAGCCCTCACGTAGCGAATTATAGTAGCCTGGAGTAGGTAAAGGTCGCGAGCCTTCCGGCATTAGGAAGGAGCCCGGTGGAGGTCCAATATCGGCTCCGTACGCCAATTTGAGAGCATAGCCCCCGCTCAACATTCCCAAGTCCATCGCACCGCCGAAGTCGCTATCACCGGAACTTTGCTCCGGCTCTTCGTGAGTCGGGGGCAGGGGGTTCGAGGTGATGGTTGCGGGAGCATCGTTGCCGTACATGAAGCCACTGAACCGTCGGTCCTCCAATTCCGCCTGTTGCATTGCCAGCACACCAGCCGTGCCTTCGGGGTCGTCGTCATCGTCGTCGAATTCGAGGCGGCGACGGGTTGCACCTGGTGAGACCCGGCTGGCCGACGGAGAGTGCGCGCTGGTAGCCGGGCTATGACGCCGCAGCTGTTCTGCTTGTTCGTCGGACATTTGGCCGTTGATCGGGGACGGCCGCCGTCGCGACCGGTGACCGTTTCCACTAAGCTCCGCCTCGATCTCTTCTATGATGCTCTCCTGCGTCACCCGCTCATCGTTGTATTCACTGCTTCCCAGGGGCCGCCCGTTTGAGTCCCACAGGGGCTCTTCTGGTACGTCCTCCATCGGCCGGCTCGGCAGCGGAGCATTCGTCGGGTGTCTTTGGAGACCGGCCGGCGATTGTGGCTGCATATAAGGAGAAGTTCGAGGAGAATTCTGCGAGTCTGATCGAGAATGCCGGGTGTGGTACGAGGCGTGATCATTGACCTGGTAATTCGGGCCCACTGGTATATGCGAAGTAGTAGGATACGGGATTTGCGTGCTGGAAGGATATGGGGCGGCAGAGGACGCTTGGTTGTCGGCAGGCGCCTCGTAAATCGGGTGCTGCCCTGCGGCGTATTGAGAAGGATCGTAAGTAGGTGTTTGAATCTGCGAGTTGGAGCCAGCAAAGGAGGATGGGCTGGTGGGAAGTGACTGTTGGAAGCTGGGCGACAGCCCGGGGGATCGCATCGGCTGGGGAATGGCAGCGGAGTATGTCGCGCCAGGCGACTGCGCATAGGCTGCCGAGGCCCCAGACCCGACCGAGGCTCCATATCCTTGTTCCTGGCCGTATCCGTGGTATGTAGCCTGCCGCTGAGGGATATTCGTGTTCGCGTAAGCGGCGGGGTTGTACACTTGAGGGGTATAGTTGGCCGTCGGCGACGTGCTGTACGAGTTGACACTGGCGTTGGAGTATCGTGAGGGCTGGTGGGGATGGTAAGGGAGATTCGCGGATTGCGATCGCTGGAAACCGGCGCCGGACGAATGCGCAAAGCTCTGAGGATTGTAGGTGGACTGAGACGACGGCGTCGAAGGCGTCGTGTCTTGGTACTGGTGCTGGTAGCCGGACAGAGCACTGTTGGTGGAACCGAACGGCGAGCGGCCGATGGAGGAGCTCGAGGCATTCGTCGGGCTGGTCAGGAACAGCTCGTCCTCGGCCGCTCCCTGCGCACCACGGCCAAACGACGACGGCCTGTCCTGGCCCTGTCTGGCGTAGTACGCCGCATCGTCGCCGGTGTTGAAGCTGGGTCTCCTGCCCACGCCGCCTTGCTGGTCGGCAGCCTGGCCGGCAACGGGGTACTGGACAGGCGGCAGATGGCCATACCGACGCTGGTCGTCGCCGCGAAACGACATGTCGGGCAATCGCTGCTGCAGCTGCAGGAAGCCGCGCGAGATGTCGGCGTTGCGGGCGCGACGCGAAGCGTTGGCTGTGGTGGCTACGTCGGTGGTGTCGGAGCTGGACCCCGCGAGTCAACTTTACAGCGACAAGAGCACGAGGTGGTGTTCGTTGGCGATGTGCAGGCGTCGGGGAACGGTCGCATTGATGGGCATCCAAGGCAGCGCGGGTCGTCGTCGTTTATCGGGCAGTATCCGCCGCCCAAATCGAGATGCAGCCACGGTCTGTTGCTCATCGGCTGCGGAGAGGAAGTCTGGCGTCGGCGGACTCGAGGGCCGCGTTGGCACCACCAACCAGCGGAGACGTGCGGCGCAGCGCTCGGTCGAGGACTGCGGGCAGACCAGAGCGTCAGCGGCGCGTCGGTGCAGATGAGTCGCCTTGGACGAGAGGCGAGTCTGGACTCTGGGGTCTGAGACGTGCTTGAGCAAACGAACGTCAGCGCAGGTGTCGAGTAGGCCTCCGGGCTCTCTGCGCGAGGCCAAGCCACATGGATGGATGGATGGGTGACGATGGTCTGGGTGAGGTGTGGAGGTCGGGTGCGTGAGGAGAGTCGAGTTCGAGGTTGGTCAAGGTTCGCGCCAGCTGGCGGGGGGCGGTGCAGGTCACTGGGCCACCGCTGATGACGGCTGGGCGACAGTGGAGTGGCGGGGTGTGGAAGCAGCCTAGGGGACCTGTGGCGTCGGTTGTACGAGGCTGCGCCCGTCTGAGGCGAGGTGCCGGGGGGGACGGTTCGTGTTTTGTACCCAGTCGTACCTACCTGGATTGAAGAGAAAAAGCCGTGCTGAGCTGGTCACGGTCGTCCCAAACAGCGCGGTATCGCGATGGCCAACCGCCCGTGGCTGAGGTGTATGGATCGGTACCTACATACCTAGGTGCCTTAGGTAGGTAGGTGCGCACTGGAGCCAGCCTGGGACGACGTCAGCGGGGGCAGGCAGGTTCGTGCCACTGCAAGCCCTGCCCTGGTCCCTTGACACTCCTGCCCTGAATCGCGGAGCACCCTCCCCAGGGTCCCCACCATGGAAGGTACCTTATTAATTACTCGGAGGTAAGTTTGCACACGCAGCTCGAACACCTGCATCCCCACCATTGCGGCGTGCCCCAGACCCCAATCATGATTCATAAGTAACTGCGAAGTACGAAGAATTAGGGGCCCAATTGACAGGCCTCCCCGATCGCGACAATGCCAGGATGACAAGTGCGACGAAGCAACGGCGACGCCAGGGTTGTCAACGCAAGCGAGGACGGTCCGAATCGCCATCCAACCATGCAAAGCCACGCGGCCCATCTGTGCTCGGACCACCGCACAGTTCCGCTCGAGTTCCTGGAAGCCGCGATGAAAGCCATTGCGATTCCATGCCGCGACGGACATGGTTACTGACTGTATAGTAGCCTCTGCAACTAGAATTTGAGATAAAACAGCTGTACCAGTCTACTAACTACATGACTCCAAGACCACCTTTCCTCAAATTCTCAATCGCATTCTCCTCGCTCACCACATCGGCGTAAACGCCAAGCCAAACAGGTTGCTGCAGTGAAGGCATCGCTCTTATCGCCACCCGCCGAACCTACCGCCTATGCTCGCCTGTGTCAGCAACGTACAGACTATAGACCTTCATAAGCACAACTCACTATCGGTCTAAACCCGTACTGCAAAGTATCTAGTGCCGTCACACCCTCATGCACCCGCTCGTGCTCACGCCGCACAGCACCACCGTATCCACGCCCCAGACTGTTAGCGACGTCTATAGCGTCCAGAAGACGGGGACGCCGTGGGCGCGCGCCGCGGCGAGCAGCCGGCGCGTCATGGCGGGGGACTCGGCTGAGGGGCCGGTGCGCGGAGAGGTCGAGCGGCGAGCCGGGCGTCCAGTATGCCTTGCAAACGTCGACGAGCACGAGGGCCGGCCGGTGGCCCCACCCCATGACCGTGCCGTAGCCGGAGGCGGCGCACGAGGCGGCGTCGGGATGCGAGGGGAGTGGCATGCTGGCGGGCTCCACGGTGAGTGGTGAAGCCGTTCAGTAAATAGAGCAATGATTGTCAGGCTGAAGAGCATCCAACTTGGGTACCGTATTTCGACCTGGCAGGCAAGAGTTGCGCCACGTGGGTCCTCCGGCTGCTCTGGCAATTCACTGAAGAGTCGAGTTCATAACAACAGCAACGCCTCTTCATATGCTCTACTCCCATGCTCACCGCAGTCACTACACGAACAAACAAAGTCACTGCTACGCCGCCCGTGTACGATACACCTGCTCGTAAGCCGCGTCCCAGCTCGGCTTATTGCTTATTGCTGCTCCTTGCTGGCTGTCAGCGCTGGAAGCCCAGCGGCCTTCAAGTCTGCGTCAATCTCGTCCAAATGGTCGAGGAAGTGAGCCTTGACACCGTCCCACTGCGCCGGCTCGCTGGGGTGCAGCGCCTTTGCGCCGTCGCCTCTGACGGCCCATTTCGTCAGGTACAGCGGCACGCTGATGTGGAACATGAAGGCCATCGTGTCCTCGCAGATGGCGACGTTCTGCAGCTCCCTGGTAGAAGCGTCCTTCCAAGTCTCGTACGCCTCGCCATGGGGCATGTAGCTCGCCTCGTAGCTGAGGCCGCCGCCATCGAGGAAGTGGCTGCTGCCGCCGTAATGGCCGTATATCAGGCCCATGACTTCGGTGCTCATGTTCCGGTGGTAGTATGGTGGCCGGAAGGTGTCTTCCGCCGTTATCCATTTCTTCGTAAAAACAAGGAAGTCGGTCAGGGACACGCCGGGCGTTTTTGACTTGGCCGTCAGGACGCAGTAGATGGTCGGGTCGGCCTGGTCCTTGTTCGCGTTGGCCATGTTGACAAACTTGTCAATGGCGTACTTGTAGGGGACCACATTGCCATGCCATGCTACCACATCGAACGGGGTATGCTTTTGCTGGCACGAGTGCAGTGACCCTGCCAGCTTGTATGTGATGTCCCACCGCGACTCATCGATGTCGAAGCTGGCAACCGGAGATTCAAAGTCCCGGGGAAGGGCCAGTCCGTTGGAGCCAACAGGACCTAACTCGGGGAGATCGTAGTGCGTTCCAAAGATTTCTTGGATGTAGCCGCGCACCGGCCCGTCGGGAAGCAGCACGCGGAACCGGATGCCTGCTTGGACGACGACCAGCTCCCCCGGACGGACCATCAGCCAGCCAAGCTCCGTCTGGATATTCAGCCGCCCATGCTGCGGCAAGATGAGGAGGTCGCCATCGTTGTTGCAAAAGGCGCGGTTGGCCATGGAGGCATTGGCGGAGTAGACGTGAACGGCGAGCCCCTCGCGCAGGGTCGGGTCTCCTTGGCCGCCAATGGTTCGGATGCCGGCAACGAAGTCGGTTCCGGGGGTGTTGGAGGATGCGTCGTGCGGTTCCAGCAAGGGGAAGGGGTTCCAGACCTCCTGTGAAGCTACAAACTCGACCTTTTCGTTGGCGGCTGAGAAGCAGGACTCGATCTGGGGTCCGAGTCAGATCCTGTCTCAGTCGATGGTGGTACGAAGTAGGACGTGACTTACATGAGGGTTTGCGTCCGAGGCCGTGACCTGGCCGTGCGCCACGGACGGTCGCATGCGGTACATCCACACATGATGAATGGCGTCCCGCGAGGAGACGACGGCAGCACCGTTGAGCTGCTCCGAGTACAGGTCATACTTGACCCTTTGGGGCACGTTGCGTCCGACGGGCAGGACGTTGGGGATGGCCTCGGAGGCGAAGCGGTTCCCGAACCCGGGCTGATAGCGATGGGGGTCGGCGTCTGTGGGCTCCGTCGTGAAGGCAGCCCTGGCCGTGGCGCTCATTTTTGCCGATGCCATTGCTGGAGAGGTTGTGGTGAGACGTGTATGAGAGGACTGCGAGTTTGCGAGTTTGCGTGGATGTCGAGGCTCGTCAGTCATACGAGTCCGCCGCCTCTATGTTATGTGGAAGCCGTGGTCAACAATCAAGGTCCACTAGCCAGCGAGCCAGCATAGGCACACATTGCAGGCAGGCCGCGACAAGAATCAATGATGAAGAAAAACCAAAGGTGAGCAGCATCCGGGACGCGCGGTGTTTACTACCTTGTTCTCTGGGACACGGCTGAGGCGCAGGGCTGGTGCCGTTGCTGGTCTGGTCTGGTCTGGTGCGCGGTAGGTAGTAAGGTAGTAGCCCAATCCTTCACAAGTATCCCACTTAAGACGGCCATGATTGCAACGCGCGCTCGCTTGCGACAATCGAAAAATAGGTCGCTGGCTGGAGCCGATTGCTTCATGTGCCCCCGCGTGCGTCATTATGCTGCGCTCCTCCACCCAAGTCGGCGCAGGGCAGAGTCGATTGCCCACGGCAAGACAAAGGCCAAGCTTGCGACGGTGCCGGCAACGTCGCGGCAACGACAACTGGGCTGGACCAATGCCATGGACTCGGGGGCTTGTTTGTTACGTGTCGCAAATTCCCTTTGTCGAAGGGGGTGTGGAGGGGTTCCATGGCCCCGGGGCAGCAAGCTTCGATGCTTGTTGGCGGCGATGAGTCTAGAAGACGGGGGATCCTCGTACGACTGCGTTGACGGTTTGTGTTGTATTATTTGCTCTGTACACGGGAGGGAGATGTTCCATTGGCGTTAGAATGTCGACGTGGAGGGCGCTCAAGTGTTGGCTCGAAGCAGCCTACCTATCGTGGCATCAAATGCCAGCGATGACAAGCCTTCAACTGCCTTGCACTAGTCAACACCTAGGCAACCGCATAAGAAGGCGTCCAAGATATATGCGCTCACCCACAACCGGCACGTCAACAGCCAATGCGTGGTCCGTCTGTTCAGACCTTGTCCCAGCTGTCTGGCAACATCATCCAGTGAGGCTGGACGGAGGCTTCTACGACGGATACATTGCATCGAGCCATTTCATGCGCGCCTTGCCTGCCGCCAACCGTTGCTGATTGATACGGTGCTCGATACGTCCGAACTCAGATTTAGGTTATTGGCTGAGTGGGCGATCTCAACTCCGAGCGGACGGGAGATGGCCGAGTCCAATGTCGGAGCGGTTCGATGCAATGCATGCGCTGCACATCCACGGATCCTCCGGGACTTGTAGTTTCGTCTGCACGTCGACACTACTCGTAGACAGCAGTCTCGGAGCAGCAGAGCCTATTCGGTCGTTCCCTTGTTACACGACAGCGCGCGGCGGGATGGAAAGGGAAATAATTACCGCGACTTGCTGGGACGGGAGATTGGTCTGGCCAGTGCGGAGTGGACGCCGGAGGGCATCATCCTGAGGCATCATCCCAAGGCATCATCCCAAGGCATCATCCTGAGGCACCACCCCAAGGCATCATCCACATCCTCCGAGGTATCATCCACATCCTCCCAAGGCATCATCCACATCCTCCCGAGGCATCATCCACAGGCGGGTCGAGCCAATTTAGCACCTAAAATCGCCGAAAGGCAACTGCCGCCTTTTAACGCAGATTCCGAACGGCCCGCGCGCACCGCCCCGAATCCGATGACCCTGGTCCCCAACCACCAATCCCTCCGCCTCAGCCCTCAGTACGAGTGAACTCCCCGTCCCCACAAGCCTCCTGGACAAGCTCCGAGCTTCCAGAGCGACGTGCAGCATACCTGGAAGATTCCGTTTTTGTTACTCATAGACGCTGCAACCCAGTTACCCAGGCTGTGTGCCTCGCGCAGCAACCAGTCGGCCAAGCAAGCGCCCAGGGTGGATGGGTGACGCGTACAACCCCTACGACATCTGCCGAACCGATTAAATGGAGATGATGACAAGCTGCTGCTGCCAGTACTGAGCTACCATTGGACATCCTCCCCGATCAGTGCAGTACCTTAATAATACCCAGCAGCGTACGGAGTACCCTCAACAGGACTCGGAAGCCGCTGTTGGCCCGTGCTGGCTTAATATGGCTGTGCTACAGCTTCTAACGGGGGCAGCTGGCCCCGCCCTTCTTGCTGTTGCTGTGCTGTTCATCGTGGCCAAAGCGGTTTCGTCACGGCTCAGAAGAAGCGGGCTCCCGCTCCCCCCTGGGCCCCCCGGAGAGCCGATCCTGGGCCATTTGCGAATCATACCGTCCTACAGCCCCGAGTATACCTACATGCAATGGTCCAAAGAGTACGGATCCGATATTCTGTCGTTCAATGTCCTGGGCCAACCCGTCATCGTCCTCAACTCGGTCCGGGCAGCTATAGACCTGCTAGACAAGCGTGGCGCCAACTACTGCGATAGACCGCGATTTGTTCTGTTCGAGGTCATGGGATGGGGCAAGACACTCACCTTCCTGAGATGGGGCCCGGACTTTCGGATGCACCGCCGCATACTGCAAAAGAGCTTCCAGAAGAGCAGCATTGTGCAGTACCAACCCCTGCAGGAGCGCGAGACAGCCTTGATGCTCAAGGGCATCCTCAACAACCCACCTGAGTGGGAAAACATCCTGAGGCGGTTCGCCACGGCAGTTGTCCTCGGCATCGGGTTCGGCATCAGCATTGACAGCGACAACGACCCGTTTATCCAAATAGCTGCCGACGCCAGCTACGCTCTTGGCCACGGCGGTGCTCCCGCCGGAACGCCTGTAGACTTCTTCCCCTTCTTGAAATCGCTGCCGCGGTGGTTTCACGACCGGTCTCTCAAGTTTGCCACTGACTGGAGATGGGCCATCTGCAACCTTCATGACAAACCGTTCGAGGCTGTGCTGGCATCTGAAGAGAGGGCGCAGTCTCTGATCAAAGACATGCTCGACCAGCGGCAGCATCAAATAGAGCTGGGGGAGAAACCTGAGCTGTCACATGATGATATCAAGGGTGCTGCTGGTGCCGTGTATGCTGCCGGCCAGGATACGACGTGGAGCACCTTGATTGTCTTCATCCTCAACATGATGCTGCACCCGGAGGTGCAGACAAAGGCACAGCGCATAATCGACGATGTGGTGGGCCGCAACAGGTTGCCCAACTTCCAGGATCGGCCAAACTTGCTGTACATTGACTACATTGTCCAAGAGACACTGCGGTGGTGCCCAGTCTCTCCTATCGGTGTACCGCATCGCTCCCTGGAGGACGACGTATATAATGGGTACTTTATCCCGGCAGGCTCCTTCATCTACGCTAACGCACGGGCCATGACCCATGACGAGTCAGTCTACACCGACCCGGACAACTTTAGCCCAGATCGATATATACCCGCGGAAGAGGGTGGTCTTGGAGAGCCGTTCCCCAACGGGCAGTTTGGGTACGGCCGCAGAGTATGCATTGGCAAGCACTTGGCCGAGGCGAGCGTGTGGATTGTGGTTGCCTCGATGCTGAGTTCGATGAACATTGAGAAGGGGAGAGACGAGAGTGGCAATGAGATTGAGCCAGAGGTGGAACTGACGAGTGGGCTGACGAGTCATCCCAAGAGGTTTGCCTGCCGTGTTGTGCCGCGAGACACGCGGGCTGTCGAGGCGGTGCGTCAAGCTGAGATCTAGGTGCTGGGTGCCGAGACATTTGCCGTGCAAGGCGCTTTATTTCACATACCAATACTCTAGGGAATATTCTTACTACCGGCAAATACCGGCAAGTCTGCGACATCTATGGCCCCGCGCGGCCCTCACTCGATAGTGTCTAAGTGACAACTTCCAAGTGAGCTCTACCGGTTCTCAACAGCCACGCCAATAGCCCCAGAACAATGGGGCACACAGACAAAGCTAAATACCAGGCTGCCCCGAATACGAGGGCGTGATACGTCCAGGCATTGTCCTCATCGAGGTGTGCCACCTGGCACACAATGGCCCAGGGGAGGACGTACAGCAAGTTGCTCGCCTGGCTCTGCCACAGGAACCACTTGGGCCTCGTGGCGAGCAAAAGAGACACCAGCTGCGTCGACACGCCGTACAAGATGTAGCACCAATCCAGCGTCCTCCACACGCGCTCCGTCACAGCCGCCACGGCATCACTCCCACTCAGGTACAGCGCAAAGGAGCGCGCTCCTGTAAGGGAGATGATGGTGCTGACGGCCAGAGGTAGAGGGCGCTGCGGATGGCCGACTCGATGGCCGTGAGGATCCCGGGTCGGAGCAGGACCTTGGAAGCAGACAGCGAAGGCGCCGTGCTCGGCCAGTGTTGGACATCTGGCGTCTCAATTCCCATCCAGCCCAAGAATACTTCGTACAGCATCGACAACTTAGAAGCGCCTATCGCGTGCGGCAAGATCCAAACTGTGTTGTCTCGAGTTTTGCCAAGCACAAGAGTCACGACGCCGTGGTGCGTCTGAAATATCGTCGCCGGCCGTAAAGCAAGTGGTCGGTTCGACAGTCTCCGAAATCGGCTCGCCGTCGACAGCTTCGAAGTTCAAGCTGCGTCCTGCGACGGCACGTCCATTTGTCAGCCGAGTTTCAATGGCAACCGAGCGTTCCAGAGTGTGCGCACATGGTGGTAAGAATGACGACGATGACAACGATGACGCAGCGGGGCAGCGGCAAATCATGCTGGCAGACGTTGCCCCTCGTATCTCCGCGCCGGAAATCCGCCCGCTCTCCCTCTCCACTTCTGCCAACCTCGTCGCCAAAACACCACGAGCACGCATCCCTCACCGAATCCAGACGGTAGATCAAGCAAGAAACAAACAAAACCGCCAAAATGGTCAAAGCAGGTATGGGTCCCTCGTCTTGCTCCTCCATCTGCTGGCGTCTCGACGGCGGGTTTGTGGGTGTCGAGGAGGGGGGGTCCGTCAGGTCGCGTCGAGCTGGTTTGAGCGAGTTTTGAGTGCCCTCGTTGGGCGACCGACCCTGATGGCCTCAGCCCTACCCGTCTCTGGGGCATCCAATGACATCAACCGTGTCGGTGTTGTGCACGACTAACCCGTCTGCAGTCAGCGTCGTCCGCGGCGACTCCCAGGTCTCGGGCACCGTCGTCTTCGAGCAGGAGTCCGAGTCTGCTCCCACCAAGATCACCTGGGACATCACCGGCAACGACCCCAACGCGAAGCGCGGCTTCCACATCCACACCTTTGGCGACAACACCAACGGCTGCACCTCTGCCGGCCCTCACTGTGTGTCTCTGTCTCCGCGTCTCCTCGACGAGATATTCGCGTCCCAGACCGTTCCGCTGACCCCGGTTTGACAGTCAACCCCCACGGCAAGACTCACGGCGCTCCCTCCGACGAGGCCCGCCACGTCGGTGACCTGGGCAACATCGAGACCGACGGCCAGGGCAACGCCAAGGGCTCCGTGACCGACTCCTTCATCAAGCTCATCGGCCCCCAGAGCGTCATTGGCGTAAGTGTGTCTTGGTGCATTGAAACCAAAGACAGGAGCTGATCAGACTCTCCAGCGCACCGTCGTTGTGCACGCCGGCACCGACGACCTCGGCAAGGGCGGCAACGAAGAGTCTCTCAAGACTGGCAACGCCGGTCCCCGCCCCGCTTGCGGTTTGTTTCTTGTTGCCTTGGTATCATTACAGCTTGCTAACCGTGCTTCGACAGGTGTCATTGGCATCTCCTCTTAAATAGCTGCCTCGCCGGAGCTCCGAGCTGACGGCATACACAGCTAGAGCACGACAACAGACCACCAAAGGCGTCAACAGGGAAGATGTGATGACCTGACCGGTTGCTGCTATCTAGTTGCACAATTGAGTCCCGCAGTTGTCCACTATCATGCATTGACGCTCCATGACACCGTGACCCAAGGTCCGTCTGTTCGGTAGATGATTCCAACATTGAAGCAACGGCCCTTGTGGCTTCCAAAGGATATGAGGGAGGTGCAGTTGGAAGGTTCGTGGCACCAAGTAAGGTATAAAGACGATACAGCTCACTCGCATGGGCCTCGCCGCGACTGTGACAAGGTACAACTGCCCCTCACTTGGTGGTCAATGCGGGGCAACCTGAACGCTGCCCGGCGCCCGCCGACTCTCGCTTAACCAGGGCGCCAATCCCTGGAGCTTGGCCCTTGGGTGAACCCCACACTCGGCCTTGCAGCGTGCGCCGTTCGTGACACCTTGCCACAAGGCACACGACTCCAAGGCCACCCTAGCTCAAGCTCCTCTACCTTGCACCTGATCTCTGCCAAGCAGTGCGAAGCTTGACCTTTCCATCTCTCTTCCATCTTTCCTCTCCCTGCTACCTCTTTCCTATCTCTATCTCGCTCAAGTAAGTCAGATGGCGCAATAGTGTTCTTCCTCAACGCCCACTCGGTTAAAAGTCCAAGTGGCGGTGACGTTTCGGGATGCCGAGCTCCCGGATGCGTTTGTCACGACGCTCAAAGCTGACGAGTGGACGGTCGAGGCTTTCTGTGGACTCATGAGGCTGAAGCCACCATGCACGATGCTCGGCACGACCCGATGGCTTGCAGCAGCATCCCCGGGCTCTGGGCAACTCGCTCGACGACGCTGGGCTGACCGATGAACCGTTTGCTTTAGCCTTTCCTGTCCTCCGCGCTCCACTCGCCCATCATGTCCAAGACGTTCATCGGCAATGTCAAAAGTGTCCTCAGCGGCGACACGTTGATACTGACGAGCCCCAACAACCCGTCGGCCGAACGAACCTTTTCGCTTGCGTACGTGACCGCTCCGCACCTGAGAAGGGACGGAGACGAGCCATTTGCCTTTCAATCTCGCGAGTTCCTGCGCAACCTCGTTGTTGGCAAGCCCGTCCAATGCACCGTCTCGTACACGATCCCCTCTTCGGGACGAGAGTTTGGCACCGCCAAGCTCAAGGATGGCTCTGATCTGCCCGACGAGCTGGTCAAGGCTGGCTGGATCAAGGTCCGCGAGGATGCTGGCCGCAAAGAGGACTCTGATGAGATCCAGGAGAGGCTCGAGAAGCTTCGGTCCCTCGAGTCCCAGGCCAAGGCTGAGAGCAAGGGTCTGTGGGCTGGCGTTGGCGGCATCGTCGAGGTCCAGAACGATCTCGGCGGCCCCGAGTTCATGAAGGAGTGGAAGGGAAAGACTGTTGATGGTGTCGTTGAACGGGTCCTCAGCGGTGACCGTCTGCTCGTGAGACTGCTACTCTCGGAGAAGAAGCATGTGCAGCCCATGACGTTGCTTGCCGGTATTCGCACACCGTCGACTGAGAGGACCCTGCCATCTACTGGCGCAACACAACCGGCCGAGGAGCACGGAAATGAGGCCCGGCAGTTTGTCGAGACGAGATTGCTCCAGCGCCAGGTCAAGGTCGAGATCGTGGGTGCCAGCCCGCAGGGACAGCTCGTCGCCAATGTTATGCACCCCCGAGGAAACATTGCCGAGTTTCTTCTGCAGGATGGTCTGGCCAGATGCAACGACTTCCACTCCACCATGCTGGGCGACAAGATGGCGGCGCTGCGTGCAGCGGAGAAACAGGCTCAGGTCAAGAAGCTGCGCCTTCACAAGCACCATGTTGCCAAGGCCGACAGCGGAAACCAGGAGATGACAGTCTCCAAGATTCTAGGCGCCGACACGATCCTTGTCAAGAACAAAGCCGGCACCGCCGAGAAGAGAATCAGCTTCAGCAGTGTGCGCGGTCCTCGCGCTGGAGAGCCTTCCGAAAGCCCCTTCCGAGATGAGGCCAAGGAGTTTTTGCGCCAAAGGTTGATTGGAAAGCATGTCAAGATCAGCATTGATGGCACCAAGCCTGCTACTGAGGGCTTCGACGCCCGGGATGTCGCCACTGTTACGGAAAAGGGCAAGAACGTCGGTCTGCTGCTGGTGGAAGGCGGATGGGCCTCGGTCATTCGACACAGAAAGGACGACACCGACAGAGCTTCCAACTACGACGAGCTTCTCGCTGCGCAGGAAAAGGCCAAGGAGGAGAAGAAGGGCATGTGGTCTGGCAAGCCCCAGAAGGCGAAGCAGTACACGGACCTGTCCGAGAACGCCCAAAAGGCCAAGATCATGCTGGCGACCTTGCAACGGCAAAAGAAGGTCCCCGCGATTGTCGACTTCTGCAAGGCCGGCTCCCGGTTCACCATTCTCGTCCCTCGGGAGAACGTCAAGCTCACCATGGTTCTTGGCGGCATTCGCGCGCCCAGGGCTCCTCGTGCAGATGGTCAGGGCGGCGAACCCTTTGGCAAGGAGGCGCTCGACCTTGCCAACCGGAGGTGCAACCAGCGTGACTGCGAAGTGGACATCCACGACATGGACAAGGTCGGCGGCTTCATTGGCGACCTGTACATCAACCGTGAGAACTTCGCCAAGGTCCTCGTCGAGGAGGGTCTTGCCACGATCCACGCCTACTCTGCTGAAAAGTCTGGCAACTCGACGGAGCTTTTTGCTGCCGAGACACGGGCCAAGGAGGGCAGGAAGGGCCTGTTCCACGACTACGACCCTACGCAAGAAGAGAACGCCGAGGAAGAGGCCCCTGATGAGGTTGTGCAGGAGTCTGAAGTGACCCTGGACAAGAAGCCAACCGACTACCGCGATGTCATCATCACCAACATTGACGGAAATGGAAAGCTCAAGATCCAGGAGATTGGCAAGGGCACTGCTGCACTGGAGACGCTGATGAGCGAGTTCCGCAAGTTCCACCTGGACTCGAAGAACAGCAAGCCGCTCGGGGACGCGCCAAAGACCGGCGAGTATGTCTCTGCCAAGTTCTCCGCCGACGGCCAGTGGTACCGAGCTCGTGTTCGGGCCAACGACCGCACGGCCAAGATGGCCGAGGTCCTGTATGTCGACTTTGGAAACAGCGAAAAGGTTGCGTGGTCCAGCCTGCGACCGCTGGACCAGGGCCAATTTGGCACGCAGAAGCTCAAGGCTCAGGCCGTGGACGCGTCCCTGTCGTTTGTTCAGCTTCCCACTGGCGCCGACTACTTCGATGATGCTATTGGCTTCATCGCGGAGCTGACGGAGGGCAAGCGACTGGTGGGCAGCTTCGACTTTGTGGACAACAAGGAGAACGTGAGCTACATTACGCTGTACGACCCCAAGTCGAACAACGAGCTGCCTGGACTCAACGACTCGATCAACAAGGAGGTGGTTGCGAGCGGCTATGGAATGGTTCCCAAGAAGCTCAAGACCTGGGAGCGAAGCAAGGCGTTCGAGTCGTACCTCAAGCACCTGCGGGATGTCGAGAGCCAGGCCAAGCAGGACCGCCTGGGCATGTGGGAGTATGGTGACATTACGGAGGACTAAAAGCATTTGTCTTGGGGAGTCTGGGCCGTGGAGAGAATGGCGATGACGGTTTCTACAGCCAGCAAAACTTGCATGTGAGCGAACAAATGAAGGTTACAATGTAGTTGAACAGGATGGCGGAGCCTACAACCCAACTCGGTGGTGGTTGAGCGGTGACCTGATGGATGATGTTGGAAAAGATTGCAGATGTCGATGCATGTTGCGCATAGCATAGGCTATAGCATTGTCAAGCCAAGCCAGGGTCCGGTTTTATCCCCGCCGGGGGCTGCATATGGATGCTGTTACAGGCAAGACACTTGAGTCGTGCGATCAGACAAGAGCCAGACGGGACGCATGTTCATGGGCTGCCAGCGTCGTTAGCAGGAGCAAGCTCGACAGCCAGCCATGTGGAAGCAAGACGGTAGCGTACATAGCCTCAGCAAGTATTGAGCGAATAATGGGCCATGGTGCTGCACGCACCGAGGGCAGCGCTGCGGGCTCCGGTGTCGGTGGAGCCGGTGGCGGGGTGTGAGAGTCGGAGCACAGGCGTCCGGCGAGGACAGTGGTGGACCTGGAGTGGATGGCAAATGGCCTCCAGGCGTTGTTGCAATTGCCGTCGAGGAGCAGCGGAGGGTGATTTACCGCCTATTATATCATCATTTCAAAGCCTTCCTCCCGTTCCATCTCTGCTCTTCTCCCCCCTTCCCATCGCTTTTAAGAGCTGTCTGTGCCCACCTCGTTCCCACGCCACCAGCAACGCACACATCCAACATCGCCATCATGTCCAACTCGCTCGAGCAGCTCAAGGCCAGCGGCACGGTACGTCTCGAGTTACCCCGCCATGATTGATTGACTGCCCCTCCTCGGGCGAGCGTCGTCGACTGCCAGCCCGCGCCATCCGGTGGCGAGGACTGCCGGTGGTGGTGCTCGCCCGCAACTGTCTCTGCGTTGAGGGTGAGGAGACGCGCAAGAACAGACGGCTGACTTTGGCTCTCTCGGTTGCTGCGAATAGGTCGTCGTGTCCGACTCTGGTAAATTCCCGCACAGTCCGCCTCAACAATCTGCAGCCAGCTAGCTAACCCATCTCCGCAGGCGACTTTGCCTGTTAGTCCGCCCATTGCCTCGTCTCGCGCCGTCGTTCGCCTCTTGACCCCCCAAGACGGTACGGTCGCGGCGACGAGACGAGACAATTCCATCCCATGCTCCGACGACTGTCCAGAGACGCTGACACGTAACCGCAGCCATTGGCAAGTACAAGCCCCAGGATGCCACCACCAACCCTTCCCTCATCCTCGCCGCCTCCAAGAAGGCCGAGTACGCCAAGTTGATGGACGTGGCCATCCAGTACGCCAAGTCCAAGGGCGGCTCTGCCGACGTCCAGGTCGAGGCCGCGCTGGACCGCCTCCTGGTCGAGTTTGGCAAGGAGATTCTCAAGATCATCCCCGGCAAGGTGTCCACCGAGGTCGACGCCCGCCTGTCCTTTGACACCAAGGCCTCTGTCGACAAGGCCCTGCACATCATCGACGTAAGCGCTCACACCCCCTCTCTCTCTGAGCTTTGGTGTACTAAACCCCCGCAGCTCTACAAGCAGGAGGGCATCTCCAAGGACCGCGTCCTCATCAAGGTCGCCTCCACCTGGGAGGGCATCAAGGCCGCCGAGATCCTCCAGCGCGACCACGGCGTCAACTGCAACCTGACCCTCATGTTCTCCCCCGTCCAGGCCATCGGCGCCGCCGAGGCCGGCGCCTACCTCATCTCCCCCTTTGTCGGCCGCATCCTCGACTGGTTCAAGGCCGCCAACAAGAAGGAGTACGCCAAGGAGGAGGACCCCGGCGTCGCCTCGGTCAAGGCCATCTATGACTACTACAAGAAGTTTGGCTACAAGACCATTGTCATGGGCGCCTCGTTCCGCAACACGGGCGAGATCACCGAGCTCGCCGGCTGCGACTACCTCACCATCTCTGTGAGCTCACCCTTCCCCTGATGCCTGCACCGAGATGCTCTGCTGACCATGGCCAGCCCAACCTGCTCGAGGAGCTCATGAACTCGACCGAGGCCGTCCCCAAGAAGCTCGACGCCGCCAAGGCCGCCACCGCCAACATCGAGCGCCGGTCGTACATCAACGACGAGGCCCTCTTCCGCTTCGACTTCAACGAGGACCGCATGGCCGTCGAGAAGCTGCGCGAGGGCATCAGCAAGTTTGCTGCCGACGCCGTCACCCTCAAGGGCATCCTCAAGGAGAAGCTGGCCTAGGCTGCTGCTGCGAAAGCGCGGCGAAGGTGAAGGTGAGGTAGTAACGTGATGCGGGACGATGGAATGAATCTTTGGCGCTTTTTCGCTGGCATGGGTATTTGCGTGTTGGGTTGCGGAGGACAATATCTCGTCAAGGGGCCAAAAGGGGGGGCCGCAATCAGAACAGATTGTCTAGGTAGACAGCAGCCACGCCCCCAGGAGATGGATGGTGCAGAAAACGTACTCGGAAAGTTTTGAAGATGCCTATTCTTCAAAAAGTGACACTCTTGAATTCACGTCCTCGCCATGGCTCGATGTCCCTGCCGTAGACCAGTACAATTGGTATACACAAACGGCTAACCGTGTGCCTCGACAACACTCCTCCATAACGCCCGTATGAGAAACAGGCATGCCGCCCAAACCCCCGTGAACATCATACAAGTACAGTAAAAAATGAATCCGTGTGTGTTGTCGTTGTTGCCGTTGTTGTTCATCACCGATTCCGAGACGCCTTCTTGCACGTCACCTGGCTCGTGGTGTGCTTGAAGCCGCCGCCCTTGGTCCCCTCGATGATGAGGGCCGTGAGGGCGCCGCCGCCGACGCACCCCGAGTCGAGGCCGAAGGTGTGCTTGCCCTCGACGTAGCCCCGCTTGGAGTCGTGGCCGTAGATGACGGTGCGGCGCTCGGTCGTCGACATGAGATTCTGCTGGCGGTTCCAGGCGTCGGTCCACTTCTCGCCCGAGTGGCCCTCGATGGGGACGGCGACGTCGCGGTTGGGGTCGGCGTCGACGTTGGCCATGGGTGTCTTGTGGCCGGCGGCGGCGGCGGGCGCGGGCGAGGCGTCGCGGCGGAAGTTGTTTTTGTTCTCCATGCCGCGCAGCTCCTCGCGCGGGTAGCGCAGGGTGCGCATGTTCATGACGGCCCAGGGGTCCTGCTTGTCGAGGGGGACGCCGGGGACGAGCCCGGCGTGGACGATGCAGATGGGGAGCGGGTCGACGGTGAGGATGAGGGGCAGCCTGGAGAGCCAGGCGACGTGCTCGGGGGCGAGGCGGCGCGCGACGGCGAGGTGCCCGGCCTCGCCGCGGTGGGCGTCGGCGTCGGGGGAGGC
>PKSG01000294.1:0-65062 GCA_002916505.1 Tolypocladium paradoxum
GATCCATAGCTCCGGGCATAGCCCCTTATATTATATACTAATACTTTTTATCCTTTTCTTATCTATCTTTAATTTCTTTAATATAAAAAGAATATTATTAAATAGATATTTAAAAATTCTATTTAATAAGTTATAGCTTAATCCTTTACTACTTTTTTTTACCCTTAAAGTACTATATCTATCTAAGAAACTTTACTTTAGTTTATCTAGACTATTATTTATCCCTTATTACTAACCTTATATATACCTTTATATTAATAGCTTATCTAAAGGTAGTATATAATAAAAGAAAAGAGATAATTAACTTAAAAATAAGATTAAATATAAATAAATATAATTATTTCATATAAATATAAATTCTTAGAATTATTACTCTTCTTAATTAAGTCTATAGTAGCATACGTCTAGGGTCCTCGATATACTCCTTTACCTTTATCAAGAACTGCACAGCTTCCCTACCATCTAGAAGGCGGTGGTCATAGGTCAGGGCCAAGTACATCATAGGACGAATTTCAACCTTGCCATTAATAGCAACAGGGCGGTCCTTAATGGCATGAAGACCCAAGACAGCACTCTGAGGGAGATTAATGATTGGTGTCCCCATGAGAGAGCCAAACACGCCCCCGTTGCTGATGGTGAATGTGCCGCCAGCCATGTCCTCAATCGTCAGCTTCCCATCGCGTGCCTTGACAACTGAATTAGCACAAGATTCACGGGCAGAGTAATATAAGGGGAGAAGACGATACTAGGATAGCTGGGTCTGGACTAACCTTCTTCCCCATGTCGGCGATGGCCTTCTCGACGCTAACCATGTCCATAGACTCTACATTACGGACGACAGGGGTCACCAGTCCCTTCTCCGTGGCAACTGCAACGCTGATATCGACGTAGTCGCGGTAGACAATGGTGTCACCGCCATTGGGGCCCTCGATGGAAGCATTGACAGCGGGTATATCCCGCATGGCAAGGACGGCTGCTCGGGAGAAGGCGCTCATGAAGCCCAGCTTAACCCCCGTCTTCTTAAGCACGTCATCCTTGTACAGCTTGCGGAAATCCATGATGTTGGACATGTCGACCTCGTTGAATGTGGTCAATGACGCGGCCGTGTTCTGGGACTGCTTGAGACGCTCGGCAATGCGAAGGCGCATACGGTTCATCTTGATCTGGAAGACGTGTTAGCGCCGTGGGCTAAAGGAATGTGGAACAGAGAGCACATACGCGGCGTTCCTCACGGCGGCCTGCAGGTGGTGATGAGCTCGGCGCAGAGGCTGATTCAGGGTGCGCTTCCTTCTTGGGCTGCTTTGGTGGCTCTGCCTTGGCGGGCCGTGGCTGGTCCGTCTGCGATGGTTCCGATTTCCGCTGTGTTTGGGCTTCGGACGTTTTCTCCTCTTGCAGTGGCTCTTGTTTCGCGGGCCTGGTGGAATCATCCTTCGCGCCTTCTTTGGGGGATTGATCCTGCTTGTCGCTGACAGACGGCGAACCACCAAGCTCGATTCGGACCAGGTCCTGACCGACAGTGACTGTGTCTTCTTCACTGACGAGGAACTCCTTGATGATGCCGGCCTCTGGGGCATTGACGGCAACGTCGATCTATGCGGCGCGGCAAGTTAGCAGATACGCACGCACGGGAGGTTGAAATTGGGACACGGGGGATTCATTGCCCGTCGCAGGCGCGTACCTTGTCAGTCTCGATGGTGGCAATCTCCTCATCCTGCTCCACATACTCGCCAATTCCCTTAGAGAACTGCTTGAGAGTTCCTTCGGATATAGACTCGGCCATCTGGGGCACTTTGACGACTTTGTCGGCATAGCTGCGGGCGGCTTGGATCATGGCTGGCAGCATCACCAAAGGGCTGCGCTGGTGTCTCATCGGGCGCAGCGACGCCATGCGGGCGGTGGCGGCTATCGTTCTCGACAACATGGTGAGGGTTTTGTGCGACTCAGGCCAAGCGGAGTGTGCAGCTGTAAAGAAGGGCCAGAAGCCGAGGAGGGTGAGGAATAGAAGAAAGGATGACGGCGGAACAGGAACAAGTCGGGTCGTGACCCAAGTCAAGGTAGGGAGGAAGAGCTCAGGCCAGCAGGGGACCGAGAGGAAAGAGACCTGGCCCTGGCCTGTACATATAAGTTGCGGCTGAGCTGTTTCAGAACGGTAGGAGACTTGGGGGTACCTTGCGAGTGAATTATTGGAACAGGGTGAGGACTCGTTAGCCGGAGGCCGGAAGCTGGAGCAAACTGGTAGGTAACGTTAAGGTACCTAGAGAGGTACCTGACTAGGTTGCTAAGTACCTTGGGAAGTTAGGGGTTACCTAGGTACCGGTAGGGTACCTGCTTCAGTACTCGTACGTACTGGGGAGTCGCCGGCTAGACCCCGGCACAGGCCACAAGGCATCACACCAATTCCACCCGCTGTCGCCTCGCTGCCAATGCGGCTCGAGACTCCATCCACGCACTTCGAACGCCAGCCAGAAAGCTCGCCTCGCAAACCACGACCGCAGGCGAAGTCGCAACCCCAAACAAGACCCGATTCCGAGTACAGACACGGCCCGACACGCGATTTGAATCCGGGCACGAGCCAATTCCTTTCCACCCCGACATACACCAGACCGCCAGTCGTCGACGCTAACACCACCATGTCGTCGCGACAAGCCGCCCTGTCAGTCCTGGCCCGGCATGCCGAGGCTCCTCCCGCGGAAAGAGGCCATTGCTGACTCTGTTCGCCTCCAGGTCCCTCTACCGTCGCTCCCTCAAGCTGGCGCTGGACTGGGCTATCCAGCGTCAACTGTGGCGCGGCCAGGCGCTCTACATCCGATCTCTATTCGAAGCCAATCGCAACGTGGCAGACCCGAGGCAACAAAGGGTGGGCTCTACGAACCTGGGGAAGGGGGACGACTGTACGACGGAGGAGGACGCTGACCACATCGACGTTAGGCCTTGCTCTCAGAGACGGAGAAGTTGCTGGACAGCTGGAAGCACCCAGATCCGTACATTCCGCCAACGGCACCCGGAGGTACAGACTTGTCTGCGCAGGGACAATGCGCCAGCCTTGGCTAATGCGGTTTGATAGGTTCCAAGTACGAGCGCAATCTGCCGTCGCCAGTTCTGGACCGTGAGTTGCCTCCTTTGACTCGACCCGTGTCGTCCAGTCTACAACTGACACTCTTTTCCCAAAGCACCCCCGCATCCGGCCAACAGGCACTGAACTTGGCGACAAGGAACTCGGTTTTTGGGAGGTGGGCTTGTGTTGTACATACGGCGCCAGATTACATGTTGAGTTTTATAAGCTGATTCACAATACGCATGTTGCGGCTGCTTCAGACATCTGGCACATGCTGCGCCAGATCGGCCTCGTTCTGGTTTGTACCATTACGTCTGCACCGAGGCGAGCACGCACAACATCTTGATCTGGAGAGTGCGCAGTCTGATGCTCTCCTGAGGCACCACGATATTCCAGCGTCACCGCCAAACGTACTCCTTGATCAGCCAGAGGCAATCGGATGAAACGCGATTGATCTTTGAAAATTTGTTCTCATTCATGATGACCATAGCCGTGGGGATTATTGTACAGCCCTAACGCGTGAAGGGAGAAAAAGCAACCCGTGAACCTTGAACCGTGACCCCTTGTCATAACAACCCAAACAACCGACCATTGCAAAAGAGCAGAACCAAAACGACCCATCTACAGCTCCTGGCTCGCGTTTTTGCCGCTCTTGCCAGTCTTCTTCGGCAGGAGGTCTTAACAGAGTCAGTACACCAACAACATCCGAATAAACTTGGACGGAGGCAACTCACTTTGGTGGATATTGGGCAGGACACCGCCCTGGGCGATGGTGACGTGGCCCAGCAGCTTGTTCAACTCCTCATCGTTTCGGATGGCCAGCTGCAGATGGCGGGGGATGATGCGTGTTTTCTTGTTATCACGAGCAGCGTTGCCAGCCAGCTCGAGGATTTCGGCAGCCAGATACTCGAGGACGGCAGCCAGATACACGGGTGCACCAGCACCGACACGCTGAGCATAGTTGCCCTTTCGCAAAAGACGATGGACACGGCCAACAGGGAACGCGAGACCGGCTTTGGAAGAACGGCTGGGATAGAGTCAGCAAGAGGCATCAAACCGCGTCACCAGGGCGAGCCGCAAGCCGGATCCAACTTACGATTGGGCGTTCTTGGAGCCAGAGGCCTTGCCGCCAGACTTGCCACCGCCAGACATTTTGAATGTGGTTTGTTTTGGTAGAAAAACGGGGATGGTTTAGTATGTGCTAGACAGGTGCGGTCAGAGAGAGGCGATGGAGTGGGAGGCAGATGGGTTGCGGTGGTGACAATTGCAGGATTCAAAACGGGAGAGAGAAGAGGTTGGCGGGGGGCGCGGAGGTTAAGTAGTTTTTGGCGCGTGGCAGACGTGATGCTGGATCACCCACCAGGCAAGCATGGGGAGCACCGGCGCGCTAGCCCAACTTGGGAAAACGGGCGTAGGTGGGACTGTGGTGGCGCGTCGCAGGGAAAACAAGAAGCGCGCGCGGTGGAAGCCCGACAAAAATATCGCTGCACAAATGCGTTGCCCCCAGCCCTCCAACCGTCCCTTGCCGTACCGTTTCTCCCCTGGCCAGCTACGAGTAGCTGTCTGGAGCGCGCACGAGTCCACGACAATCGCCAAACCGCTCGTACGTCCCCTAAGCCTGAAGGCATCCTCGCATAACACGACAAGGCACCAAAAGTCAAGGGCGAACGAATACCAGCAACGCCGGCACAGTGCTGCTACCGGTCATGAATGCTACCTACCTTACGTACGAGAAGGTACTCCTGCGTACGAGTATTGAGATGCGAGCTTCTTGGTCAACCAATCGCGGCCGCACAACCATGTGCAGCGGAGGTGCATCTGCTTGGGCCTCTTCTCCCCATACTGCGGAACACTCGTGGGGAGGCCAGACAAAAAAGAAGCCTTGGGAGCTGACAGTTCATTCCGCGACGCAAGGCTGATGTGTCGGCCGGCTGGCGCGCACCAATCAGAAAATAGGACAGGCAAAACAAGACGGGACACAACAGCACGGGGGTACACATGACGCTAGTACAATCCTGGTTCCTGCCCGAAGCAATGGATGAGATGTAAGTACCTACCTACCTACCTACCTACCTACCTACCTACGGACTACGTACTGCCTACCTTAAAGTACCTACCAAGGTACGGATACGCACTCGCACTTCACACATGCATGCCTCAACTGCGCGTCTCGTGCGTGCCGTACTCGTACGTACCTTACCTTAGGTAGGTACTACATCATCTTGGTCCCCAGCGTCGGGGCGTGTCAGGGGCGCGCATGCCGTGCAGATACCTAGGTACCTGGTACTTGCGCCTGCACATGCATCTGTGAACTATGCATGTCGTGTACATACCTACCTCGTACCTAGGTAGGTAGGCAAGTGCTTGTCGATACCTTACCTTGCCTTGGGCCGCTGCCCACCAGGCAATGTGCGAGGGGCCGTCACCATCTCCGTCGTCTTCACAAGCCCATCATCCTCATCGCCTGGGGGGCCTGCATCACAAATCAGTGTCATGGAAATCACCCAGGCGCGCGCCGCGAGGTGCCCACTTTTCTCCATGGATTGCTGAGGTGGGTGAGCGCACACACTACAAGTACGCACATGTCCCGAGACCGCCTGCACCAACCATGGGTCACCACCACCCATGACCACCACCCACCCGCCACCTAATCAGTAACCCGCCGTCGCGGGGACGCGTCCAGCTACAAAAACCCAGCCTACCCCCCAACTCCTCTCCCTCCGCCATCAACTTTCATCCACCACCCGCTGCCCGACCCGTTGCCCTTCAAGCACATCAATTCAACCTCCGTGCCTCGCGCATACACGCAACAGTTTTCCTCCTCAAACCACATCAATCGCAAAAATGCCTCCCAAGGCCGCTGATAAGAAGCCTGCCGCCAAGGCCCCCACCACTGCCAGCAAGGCTCCCGAGAAGAAGGATGCTGGCAAGAAGACTGCTGCTTCTGGCGACAAGAAGAAGCGCTCCAAGACCCGCAAGGAGACGTACAGCTCCTACATCTACAAGGGTGCGTCTTTTCCCCTCCAGCACCAGCAATAACAACAAAACACATTAGTTTGTGTTTTGTTATTGTTTGTTCCCCGTCTTCCCAACTCGGAACGCGTCGCTGACTTGGCTCCCTCTGCAGTCCTCAAGCAGGTCCACCCCGACACTGGTATCTCCAACCGCGCCATGTCCATCCTGAACTCGTTCGTCAACGGTGAGTCGGCTCCATCCTAGCGCGTCTTCTCTTACACGACTCGTCCATCTCCTGTTGCCAGCTCTGTTCACTGACGCATCTTCAGACATCTTCGAGCGCGTTGCCACCGAGGCCTCCAAGCTGGCCGCCTACAACAAGAAGTCCACCATCTCCTCCCGGGAAATCCAGACCTCTGTTCGCCTGATCCTGCCTGGTGAGCTGGCCAAGCACGCCGTTTCTGAGGGCACCAAGGCCGTCACCAAGTACTCCTCGTCCACGAAATAAGCTCCTCGATGTCGCGGGGCTTTTGTTTCCGGGTATCTGGATTTTTTTGATTTTTTGATTTGCGTGGCATCGGGGTGTCATGATCTGAGGTCCCGCAGGCGCTCACCAAAGTCGTCCTGCCTTTTGGGATTCTTAATGCGTTACGGATGGTTTGCTTTATGGGGGCAATGTCTTCACACGGTCAACGGGGTTTTGCGGTTGTACAATAAACGTCGAGAATATGGTCTCGATGCAATGAATTCGTGCACATGATATCATCTTTGTTCGCTTTCTTACTCATCTCTGGTGACATCTTTGGCATCTTTGATGTTGGATGTTTTCTGTTACTTGTCCTATTGGTTGAGTTTCCTTGATCCGGACACGACAAGACTACTTCCCAGCGCTTCTTCCACCAGTTTTCGCGCTGGCCGTCTCCCGATGATCAAACGGCGTCTGGCACGACATTGTGCAGACGAGATACGCTAACCGAGACCTGCTTTGCTCCGCTTCATAGCGTGTGTCACTGGCTGGAGGATCCCCTTGTTGTGAATGGCTCCTAGGGCAGTTCCGCTGCTCCAACCCATCTTCTCCAGCATGGTCCGGCCGCGATTCTCGGTCCCCAGCTCGGGCGCTGCCGCTCCCACAATCTCCCCGTCCCGATAGGTCGCCGCGGCGTAGCTGCCTCGTGCTGCCGGCGTCTGGTTCGGTCCTCGCTTCCTTTCCACGTCCATGCGCGGCAAATAGGGCCGCCGGATGCGAGCCACTGCCTGTTCAAACGCCGATTCCACGTATGGCAGAGTCCTGCCTGTCTTATACAGCGTTGGTCGGCGCTGGTCTGCGTTGCCTGTCGATTTGGATTTGATGTTGAATTTGTTGGCCAAGTCGTGTATTACTTTCCGCGCGTGGAGGTCCATGGGCGGGAATGAGAGGCTGTGGCCATCGTTAGCTGTCGTCCTTGCGGATGCCATTGTCCCCGCCGCGATACTGTCTAGGGAGTCGGTTGGGGCTTGGGAGGTTGGCAACTCACATTTCGTCGACGCCCGTGAGAAAGGTTCTCACCTCTGCCGCAACTTCCTGTATGGTCATGCCGATTGGATACTTGACTCTCAGGTCGTCTGGATTGGTCTTTTGCCCAAGCAGCCCAAGGGCTCGTAGTTCCTCGCGCTGCTTCTTTCGTTGCTTCTTCTTGAGCCGATCACTCTTCCACGCGGCCTGCAGCTGTTGCTCCACTTCCGAGTCACGCCCGTCGAATGTCATCTGTGCCCGCGGTCCTTTGCCTTTCTTCCGCCGCAAGCTCGGCCGCTCCCAGTCCATCACGTCAAGGTCATCGTGGCCACTCGTCGGACCCAGGCCATGCTCCCCTTCGTCAGCAGACGAGTCGGAGTCGCTCGAGGTTGTATATCTACGGCCCATGTCGGGTCCAGAGAGCGGGTGTTGGCCCGCCTTCAGTATGGATAAGGTTTCGTCGCCAATTTCTCTTTCCGTGGTGCACCTTTCGCCGTCTGAGTCGTTTGAGCTATGGGCGGACGCTTTATCTGCCACTTCGTCGCCAGTACCTGCGTCGGGACCCGACGCCCTACCGAGACCGCTATGGCGCTTGGAATTGGATGGCGTGGGCGAGTGGTCACTCGCGTCACTCTCGGTGCCACCCAGGTCGCGCCGATTATGCATATACTGACGTGGGGTTTCGTCCATCTCGCCGTTCGCCCGCATGTTGGCTATATAGTCGGCAAGCATGGAGTCATCGTCGCTGGTATTTCCTAGGCCACGGCCGCGGTTACGGTCACGGCCACGACGGCTGCGCCTACCTCGGCCGGGTGGTCTGGATCGAATTGCCAAACGTATACCTGGTGACTCCGGTCGATGACCGGTTTTTGCTGGGACATCTGATATCTGCTGTTCGTTGGCCTGGACCTCGGTGCGCTCTGGTGTATAGGTGAGGGCGGCAGAGCGATGTGGCTGTGCGTTTCTGTTGCGGCCGCGAAATAATATGATTTCATCGCTGGAGCTACCTTCTGGAGAAGCGTGTCGTTCTGGCACCTGGACGGGTGCTTTGTTCGGCTTTTCGTTGGATTTCTTCCCCGTGACGTCGAAGAAGAAGGAGGGAGTCTCTTGTGCGCCAGGCTCTCCTGGGCCTTGGGTGGCTTCCTCTATGGCTTTGTCAAGCTCTTCTGGGCCAATCACCTCGGCGTTATCAAATCCTCCAATGTCGGGAAGATGGCCATCTGTGTGCCTGGCTGCGTCGCCGTGCTGTTGCTCATAAATGGGCATGGATTGCCCATCCTCCGGCTGGCCCTGGGGCGGAGCTTTGTTGGTGTCCTTGAGCGGTTCACTCTTGCCAGCGCTGAGGAATAGGACGGGCTTGCTGCGAAGGCTGGAATCTTGACCCCAGGAAGAGTGATCGTGCTGTGAGGTCTGCCGTGCCTCGTCAGCCAGTGTGAAGCCAGCTGTTTGTGAGTTGTCAGCAATCTAACGAGTCAACCGTCGTGTCCAACGGCTACGGTGACATCTTACCGGGACTGAGCGAAGATGGCACACCCGGGACCGGCAAAAACGGCGCCGACTCATCTGCATGTCTCCCACGGCCTCGCAAGCCGCCTCGAGCGCCTCGAGCGGCCCGAGAGCCTCGTGGCGTGAATGATCCCCCCCTATTGCGCGGCATGGCAGGGACTGTAGGGTAGCAACCACAAACGTTGCACCGGCATGGCGTGAAGTGAGCGTGAGTGGTCTCTCTGAGCCAAAAACTGTGCGCAGCTCAACACGAGCGTTGAAGACACCTCCCGGGGCAGTGAAGATATGAGGTGGCCTGCTCGGCTGGGCAGCCTGGAGATGGTGGTGTGTTACTCGACTTACTTTGGCGGTTTCGGCAGATGGCTGTTTCGCAGGTGCTCGGAACTATTAACCGACTTGAGGCAAGAGCAAGGTGGAGCAACTTGCCATCTTATCGATAACCAACTCGGAAGGCACCACCATAAGGTCCGCAGGCAGCCGCCGCCAATGGTTCGCCACCTTCCATTTGCTACCTTAGGTGGCCGATGACATGGGCGGGCTCAACACCTGCTGACGAGACGGGTGCTAGTACCACCCAAGTACCGGACGTTAGAGTGCAAGGTACCTTCTGGCCAGCTTGGGTACATGAGATACTCGTCACTCCTTCAGCTATACACCCAGGGTACCTACAACCCTTGGCTTAGGTAGGTAGGTACCTAAACTCCCCGCCACTCCGCCGAGCTGCGACGCCTCTCTGCCAACTTCGAAGCATCACATTGCCCAGAGCTCAACAACGCGCAGGCTCCCCCGCTCTGCCTCTCCCCGCAGGAGAACACCCAGTACCCGTGACTAGTGAACCAACGACATCTGCCACAGGACCGCCCATCGGGCGGCATGGATGGGTTGATAGGCTGAATCCGCTAGTCTAAGCCAGCTGTGATCACCACGTCACCGGGCGAGTGTATCCACGCCAGAGCACATACAGAGATCAGTAGGTAGCTGACATCTGCATATACTCTATTGCCCACCTACCTATTGCCCTAGGTAGGGAGAGTATCGACCTATCGACCGTCTGTCCCCGAGCGCGCACTCCAGCTGACCTTGGCCGCGCCATGTCGTATCAGAAGCATCCAGCCTCAGCCCTCCCAGCCGCGTCGCCTCGTCATCCTCCGTCTCGCCATCCCCGAGTGCCCAGTTTCCGGGCTGCAGTAACCCTCGCCATGGAGTCCGCCATCGCCAATGTTGACCTCGGTCGCTATCGGCGCATCGTCCAGTTGTTCTGGGACCCCGAACCCGCCAACGATGCCACACTCGATCAGCCCATCTGGTGCCTCGGCTGCGCGTACAAGCTCTCCAACAGCAGTAGCCAACCCGCCGACAGCACCGAAGACCGAGCCATACAGGCCCCTCCTGCGTCCTCGGTACCTCGCCTATCATCGCCGCTGGAACCGACAAAGATTGTATCACCCCCGCCAGCCAACGCTCCAGAGACGCCGCCCGAGTCATCGTCGGGAAGTTTCTCCTCGTCGCTCGCATATGATGAGCCAGCCCAAGATGGCGGCGGCTGGCCCCAGGGCTTCCACGACGACTTCGCGTCGAGGTTCTGGATGACGTACAGGTCCGACTTCGAGCCCATACCAAGGTCCAGCGACCCCAAGGCCACCTCAGCCCTCTCACTGTCAATGCGCATCAAAAGTCAGCTGGTCGACCAGGCCGGCTTCTCGTCGGATAGCGGGTGGGGTTGCATGATCCGATCCGGCCAGAGCCTCCTCGCCAATGCCATGGCCATGCTGCGCCTGGGAAGAGGTACGATTGACACCACTAACACATCTGGCCCAACTTGATCTTGACACCTGGATACAGGCTGGCGCCGGGGCAAGCTGCAGCAGGACGAGCGTCAACTCGTCACTATGTTCGCCGACGACCCGCGAGCTCCATACTCAATCCACAACTTTGTCCGCCACGGGGCTGCTGCCTGTGGCAAGTACCCAGGCGAGTGGTTCGGACCCTCTGCTACTGCTCGTTGCATACAGTAAGCCCCCGCTTGTGCAATGAAGCTGGCCGGTCGCTGACGTGGCCCATCCAGGGCTCTTGTGAACTCACACGAGCCTTCTCTACGGGTTTACTCGACCGGCGACGGGCCGGATGTCTACAAAGACAGCTTCATGAAGATTGCAAAACCCGATGGCAGCGAGTTCCACCCGACTTTAATTCTGGTAGGTACACGTTTGGGGATTGACAAGATCACGCCAGTATATTGGGAGGCACTCATAGCGTCGCTCCAGATGCCACAGTCTGTGGGAATAGCAGGGTATGTGTCTTTTTGCGGTTCACTGCTAAGAAGCCAGCTTGGTGCTGACAATTGTCATACAGCGGCCGTCCCTCCTCATCGCTCTACTTTGTCGGTGCCCAGGGATCATTTCTCTTCTATCTGGACCCCCATCATACAAGACCTGCCTTGCCCTACTACTCCGACACGAATCGGTATACGGATGATGAGATTGGGTCATGCCACACGTCCCGGCTACGCAGAATCCACGTTCGCGAGATTGATCCTAGCATGCTGATCGGCTTCTTGATCCGCAGCGAAGACGATTGGGTGGAGTGGCGGCGATGTGTAAAGCATGTTCAGGGGAAAGCCATCATCCACGTGGCGGAGTGTGACCCGGCAACCGAAGGCCCGACGGGCCAGAGAGGTACCGCAATTGACGAGGTGGAGCCGCTGAGCGACGACGACGACGACGGCGACACTGTTCTTGCGGCATGAACTCACTAACTCGGCTGTTTCGTGTGGCGGCGTTAGTAGTGTTTTATGGGCGTTTGGAGATGGGCGGAATGGCCCGGTAGCCTTTCCTACCTCGATAAATATCCAGGATTCGTTAAACAGAGTAGCTCGCCGCGAGTACGAAGCGTCCCCCTCTCCCTTGCCAGCCAGCTGAGAGAAGTACAAGGGTCACAACCTAGCGCTGACGGCGAAACCGTCGTAGTGCCGCACCGCACGGAGGACTGACAGTGGGCTGAGGCATAAACGACGACCCCGAGGCATATGGACAAGTACGCACGCCAGCAGGGCCATGGGGTGGGGGGGCGACATCACTACTTCTTCTTTCTCGCCTTGCCTCCAGTTGTGGCTGTCCTCGGAACGGCCATGGCATGGTCCTCCTCGCGTATATGTTGGAAAAGCTTGGTCCTGGATGTGAAGGGTTGGCCACATACGGAGCATCGATGGTGCTACCCTGCGCGTCAGAAATGTCGGGCTCAAATACAAAAATGCACATTGTGACCTAGGGTACCTCGGTGTCGCCCTCAGCCGACCTCAGGGCTGCCACTTTCCTCTCCCTCTTGGCCTTGGCCTTGCCAACCTTGGCTTGTTGCCTGGTGTCGTCGTCAATTGCCATGTCCCGTGTTGGGGCCGACAGCTCGTCATCCGCATCATTCGGCGTCGTGTCGTCGGCTTGCCCGCCACCACCTAGACCCGGGGCTAACCGCTCCTTGACCACGCTCCTTGGCGCGTATTCATCGCTGTCCGACATTGGTGCGGACTCTTGTGAGCTACTTGGTTCCCGGTCGTTTGTTGTTGCGGGGGCTGGCTCTTGACTGGGGATACTCCTGTCCTCTTCATCATCTTCGACAGGGCCCGCCGGCTGTGGCGAAGCAGGCCCAATGTCTTGGTCGCTGTTAGGCGCTGGTGAGACGGCGACATCCAACTCGAGATCAGCTCCCTCCTTTCTCATCTGGCGACGAAGCTGCTGGACGGCCTTGACATGTTTCCTACTCCGCTCGTGGGCCTCGAGCTGCTTGACACTCTTGAACGTCTTATTGCATACGACACACTCGAGCAGTTCAATTTCCGACTCTTCTTCGGACTCAGAGAAGGCGTGCTCCCCGGCGTCATGATCCCTAGACCCAGCCCAGTCAGGAACATGACAGGACGACATCTTCTCCCGATTCGCAGCGCGAGACCGAGCGGCCTGCGCTGCGGCCGCATCGCGTAGTGACTTTTGCCGTTCGGCTTCGGTCTGGTTGTTGGGGAGATAGCGAGGATCTCGCTTCCGAACGAAGCTTACGAGGAACCTGACAGCATCGTTGAACTCTCGGGCAGCGTCGTCGCGGCTCTTCTTATTCTCCTTGTCCATGAGGCGGCGCACTCGGCGGTCAGGGGCATCGGATAGCCGATACTTGTCCTTCCACGAGAAGGACTTGTTGGTGGAGAAGCCGGCCCAGGTGGCGTAGAACGGCTTCACCACGGCGTCGTAGTCGTCATCGGAGGAGCCAAATGTCGGATAGTCGGTGCAGTCCCTGTCTTTAAACTCGGCCGCTGCTTGCTCCTCGAGGGCCAGATGTTCGAATGTTTCCCTGGCGATGCCGAAGAAGCCGGTGGGCTCGTCGTCGAAGGGAACGGCTGCGTTGAACTTGCGCATGAGGCTCAAGATCTCCTCCGTAGTCGTCAGGCGAACGTTACGGAACGTGGTGGGCTCGGCATCGGCTGGGTGGTCCTGGCCGCTCAGGATGGCGTCGCGGTGGGAATCATACCAAGCCCTCTCTTGGGCGTCGGAGAGGACTTCGTAGGCGGCTTGGACCTCTGCGAACTTTGTCGTCGCCGTTTCGACGTCGTTTATATTTCGGTCAGGGTGGAGCTCGAACGCCCTCCTGCGGTAGGCCTTTTTGATTCTTAAGGAAGAAGAGGGGGGGGGTCAGCGAAGAGTGCCTTGGCGAGGCAGAGAATGTCGTCACTCACTCATGGTCGTCGGCGTGGCGCTCGACGCCGAGGAGCTCGTAGTAGCAGGTCTTGGTGGCAGCGGCACTGGCGTTCTCGTGAGGGGAGGATTGATGGGCTCCCATGTCGGATCAAGCGCGAGAGGGGCGAGGCGAAGGGTCGGGTAGATGTTCCAGGTGCCCCCGTGTGGAACCCATGCGCTGCCTGCAGGCGGGAAATGTACATGTGGGATATATATTATTCGCCGTTCGGGTATGTGAATTAATTAAGCATTGTATCCGTAACCGGGGTGAATTTTTCATGGATGCTGACGGCGGCTGCGGCGTCTGCGGCGTCTGTAGTCCGTGCCAGCCTTGTGATACCCCTGTGCATGCTATCGTAGGCGCCCCACCAACGACAACCGACGCCGGCCCCGCCCGCGGGTAGGGCCAGTGCACATCAGCGTAGGTACCCAGCTATGCATGCATGGGTACCTATGATTGCTGCATGTGACTGCGTCGCGCACACAGGCACCTACGAAGTACCTACCTATTATTACGTAGGTAGGCATCCTCGGTCGACTTTAACTATGTGGGCCGGAGCAGGCTTTGCATCGTCGGTGTGGATAGGGAGCCAAGGTACCTCATTCGTAATTAGGTATGTAAGGTACCTTAGGTAGGTATTCGTACTCGTACGAAAATGCCCGATGGCTGTAGGGTACCTAAGGTACTTGTAGGTACCTAGGCACCGGCACGAAGTACTCGTACGAATAGGTACCGTGCCACCCACCCGCAACCACCCGATGTCCTCCACCCCCTGCCTGCGACTGTGCGACTGCGACTTCGGTTCTGCGCCTTCAACCACCACCCTGTGCAACGCCTGCGAAACGCGGACGGGGACAACTGCCTGCGTACCTGTTCACCTACCTGATGGATATTCGGACGAGATGAACCTGCAACCCAACCCCTTCCACCCTGGCCGCCGACTCGCCACTCTCGCTCCCACAGCGCGCGTCCCGCGGCAGTGAGAAACACCGTCGTCCGTCACCATGAAGTTTGCGCATGACTTCAAAGAGACCTTGGCCAACCAAGGTGAGTTTCGCGCCCTGCCATGCTGAGCCGTGCCCACAATCCATCGAACCAACAACAGCACACACAGCCTTGCTCTGTGTGCAAGCTTCTGACCCCCCTCGCTGCGCAGGCTTCCCCCATCACTGGGTCAACCAGGCAATCCCATACAGCCAGCTGAAGAAATGTCTCAAGAAGGTCCAGCGCGAGCTGCAAGACCTAGGCCTCGACCCCGACACGCTCCGCGCCCTCCTCGACCCCAACAACACGTCACCCGTCGCTCTCCGGTACAAACTCAAGGGTAGGTGGCCACCGTGATACCACCCAGCCACCACCAGTGCTGACTCTTGTTCATCGTCCGCTCCAGCCACCACCGATTCCAACTTTGTTCGGCCCAAACTCACCGTCTACATCCACATGCAAGATGGTGTCGCAGTTGACGCCTCCCTGACTCCCACCTCGCGCCGCTTCTTCGAGCGCATCGCCGCAGAGCTCCCTCTCGACCGCGTGCTGTCAGCGCCTGGCTCGGAAGATGCGCATACCGACTCCGGCAACCCAGACGAGCCCTGCAAACCATGCGCCCAACTCAGCGACCAGCCCAGCGCCACGGCGGCCTCCCCCGGCCCCAGCAGCCGAGCCGGCTACGAGACCATCGAGGTGCCCCTGGTATTCGACAGCGAGTTCTTCGACATGTTGCAGAGCGACGTCAACAACCTCGATGCCCTGCAAGCCGAGGAAGAAAAGAAGATGACTGAAGAGGTGGTTGAGCTCGGCAAGGAAGTGTCACAGGTGTCCCGGCCAAGTCGATTTTCCAAGAGCGACCTCGCCCGCTGGCGCTGCATATTCGAGCTATACTTGGATGCCCAAATCTTCTTTGCTACACATGAGCGCGACCACGGCGCAAGATCGAGCCAAAAGGCCCTCAAGCAGCTCCAGTGGTTCCAGGGCGAGGTCGACAAGCGTCAGCTCGCCAACAACTTCAAGCTTCGCGAGAGTAGGATGGCCTTCTCGAGGTTCCTTAACCTCAATGCCGCCCTACTGAAGAACCTTCAGTTCCAGGAGTTGAACAAGCTCGCCGTCTTCAAGATCCTCAAGAGTAAGTCGGCACTCTCTTCACACCAGTGTCAGAGTCGGAGCGGAGTGGAGCAGCTGACACCGGCCGCAGAGTTTGACAAGCGAACATCGCTTGGCGTTTCGCAGACCTTCCCTACCGTCGTCCAGTCCGAGGGCCTTCTGTCGAGGGACTTGGCCAAGGACGTTTGTGCGCAGATGTCGCAGGAGTTGGTCTCGGTTGTGCCCCAGCTCAACGACTATCTATGCCCCGTGTGCTTTTCGGTCGCGTACCGGCCGGTGCGACTGGATTGCCAGCATGTGTTCTGTATACGCTGTGTAGTCAAGATACAGCGGCGCCAGGAGAAACACTGTCCCCTGTGCCGAGCCGACGTGGTAATGAATGCGTCTGCAGGTAAGTTCAGCGCCACGCCGTGTATCGCGGACGGCTGACTATTGTGGTAGACAATCTCGACCACAAGCTGGAAAAGTACATGAAAAAATACTTCTCCAAGGAAGTCAAGGAAAAGCAACGCGCAAACGAGATCGAGCGTGGCATAGAAGACTACGGGCCTGGCTACAGCCACCAGGAATGCGTCATCATGTGATGAAAGCAGCGATGAGAGCCGTTGCCGACGGCTAACAGCACGTTTGAAGACTGCGCACAAGTCGCTTTCAAACGCTCCCACGCAAAAACCCGTTGCGAGTCCTTGGCTGGACAGAATTTATGCAAGGGCGACAAAATGGCCCTCATGACCTGGTGCTGAGCATGCGATAGCAAGTCAACTTTCAGGCGTGTCTACTAATACGATGAACGCGAGCGCTTTAAGCGTCTCTATTGGCAGTCTGAAGATAACCATCCAAGGGCTGGATAGGGTTTGCACACAAGTGCTCCGCCATGGTCACAGAACGAGGACCTATCTCACGCCCACACGATACCAATTACCTAGCCAAGCGCACTACGGCGCTGGCGCAGTCTTCCCATCTGGGCCGGGCGGGCTATCATGGCGACGCGAGGCATGTGGCCGCGAGTAACGTCTCAGGGTCCTGCCTCTGCGGCCTGTAGAGCCTTCCGGAACGTCGCCTCGAGCTCCTCG
The DNA here is from genome assembly GCA_002916505.1 of Tolypocladium paradoxum. Classification (NCBI taxonomy): domain Eukaryota; kingdom Fungi; phylum Ascomycota; class Sordariomycetes; order Hypocreales; family Ophiocordycipitaceae; genus Tolypocladium; species Tolypocladium paradoxum. Next base: position 16,898 of record PKSG01000294.1, read on the forward strand.
GCTTCCTCCAACCCAACGCTGACACGGACGAGGTCCGCATCGACACCAAACTGTGCCGCCCACGGGAGCTCTTGGTAGTGGGCTAGTAGGACATAAGGGGAACACAGGGTAAAGTTTGTGCCCAGGCTGGGCCCCTTGGCGATCTCCATGGCATCGTAAAAGGCCTGCGCCTGCTCTCGGTGGTTGAACACGATCGAAAGGAGGCCGCCGTAACCGCCGTTGGGCAGGCGACGCGCGTCGTAGTGGTTTTTGGAAGGGTTGAACTTGGGATAGTATATGCTCCTGACAAGAGGATGTCCCCGCAGGATGTCACAGATAGCCTCGGCGTTAGCGTTGATACGATCCACTCGGGCTAGGAAGTCCCGGCTGTTTCTCTCCATGAAGACAACATCCTCGGGCCAGTACGTGTCCTCGTAAACGTCAGCGTCCATGGCCTCCTTGAGCAAGCTGTAATACTTGCTCTCTGGGTTCAGGATGGCGCTCCCCCCCATGACGTTCGAATCACCCGAGAAGATCTTGGTGAGGCTGCTGACGACGATGTCTGCAACGGGAAGAACGTTGATGTTGGCAAAGGTCCCGATCGTCTCGTCAACCACGACTGCAAAGTCGAACTCGTCGGCCAGCTTGCGTATGCGCTCCAGGTCGGGACAGATGAGAAGGGGGTTCCCGGGAAACTCGCAAAAGAGCCCGAGGAAGCGCTGACCCGAACGTAGAAGCCTTTCCAGATCATCCAGGTCCTCGGACGAGCCGTGGCCGTAAAACACGCACCCAGGCCCAAACTTTTGGAGGATCTTGAGAGTGTCGACGTAGGGAAACCCAAAGCTGACGCTCTTGAGCTGGCCGCGAGCCGACAGCAGAGCGCGGTGCGCATTGAAGATGGCATTCATGCCCGCAGGGAACAGGTATACATCGTCCTCGCCGAGGCCCTGCAGGCCCCTTGTGTTGGAGGCCATGGACGGCAGAGGCCCATTTTGCAGATCGACTTCGTGGGTGAGCGAACCAGCGATGCGGCGGCGGATGGCCGACTTGGCTCGCTCCACCAGGTTCAGGTCGAGGTTGCGCCCGAAGCGCTCCTCTACAAACCGGGAACTCTCCTGGGGCTCCTGGGGAGCCTGGGGCGCATACAGCTTGGTAGTTGCTGGCGGAGTGACAGCATCGATGGATCCAGGCCGCTGGTAGCGCCTGGGGCCGCGGAACGGCCGCGTGGGAGTCTGGTGAGCCGACCGCGAGCCGGGAACCGGAACGAGCAGCCGGTCCCTGAAGAGGTCGTGGCAGAACTCGGCCCGGCGACTCGAGGCGCCGTCTCCAGTGTGCTGCCAATACTGCTTGGCGAGGGGGAAGGCCACCTGCGGAAAGACGACGGCAGATATGGTGGGCAAGAGCCGTTTCAACAAGGGGGAGACATCCCTCGACGCATCCAGGGCGAGGTCCACGACGTCGAGGCAGGGCAAGACGTCGGGCTGCGCTCGCTGACGGACGAAGTCGAGGCACCGCCTCGCCGCCAAGGGCGTTGGGAACAGCATGGCCTGCTGGCCGGGCTGGCCATGGGCCGCCGCAATCTCGCGCGCAAAGGCAGCAATGCTCCGGTGGACAAAGAAGCTGGGCGAGGGGTTAGATTCATGCTGTGGCATCCAGTTTAGGGGGAGGGTCGTACCGCGGGTAGCCCGTGGTCATTCGGCTGACGACCCATTCCTGGCCCTCCTCATAGCCAACATTTGACTGCCACGTTGGCAACGACACGCTCACGGCCTTTTCTGGTCAGCTAGCCATCAGACTCGGTTGAACGGGATCCAGGGCACTCACATGAGCCGTGTCTGGCGGGATGGACTCGCCGAGCGCAAACGACGGCATGGCTGCGATGTGTGACACGACGAGGTGCAGCGTCAGAAATAGGCGCACCGAGCAATGCCTGGCCGCGTTGGGGGGTTGTGGTGATGCAGTGCAGAGGCAGGGCGCGGTGGTGCAAATGGATGGGCACAGTGGGAGCACGAAGTGGATGCACGAAGCAGCAGCTAAGGCACCGTACTGTGAAGACTCGTACCTTAGGTAGCTTACTAGGTAGGTTGGTAGGCGCCAAGTAAGGCGCGGAGTACGTAGGGCCGACCATCGCATGCTTGAGGTACAGTGACTCAGCACTACCTAATTACAAGGAATGTAACCAGTAGCTGCTACCGCGTTTGACTCGTAATTAACGGTGAGCCACTATACTACTTCGTACTTCGCACCTACCTAGGTACCTAGGTAGTGTAGTCCACCGCCATACGGTATACGGCAAGGTGGCCTACAGGTACCGACTCAGAGAATCCCCACCACGAACTTCCCAAGACAGCAGCAAGTTACTGTGACAATCGCCTGGAACGAGTCCGTACGATGCTGGAGAGCCCAGGGCAATGCTGCATTTTATTTCGATTTCTATGGCGAAGGCGACCTCGACCCAGAAACAACAGGCAGGTACATATCAGCGCAAGCAAACATGCGCCATCCGAAACAATGTAAGCCCGACCCGCGCGACCACCAGATGACAGAAGCCTGGCTACTCGTGTCGAGCCACCAATACACCCTCAACCATGCAGAGTGGTACAGGGAGTGAACCGGAACCACAGCGAGCGGTGTCAGTAGCGGTGCGTGCGGCTTCGGCGACTGCTCCCGGCCCTGCTGCCCACGCAGCTGATGCTATCACCGGGCACGACGCTGTCCAGGTCGTCGTCCCAGTTTGCATGGCTGCTGCCGACGCCGCTCGCAGGCAACGCCATGTCCCGTGCCGATACATAACTCGGGGCCTGGGTTGCGGGAAGGGCAATTTGCCTCGCCGACACATGGCTGGGGGCCTGGGTTGCTGGAAGGCGAATTTGCCTCGCCGAGACGCAGCTCGGGGCGTTGCTGCCCTGCGCCCTGGAGGCAGGGATCCTGCTGCTGCCGCTGACCTGGGTTCGATACGGCGGTTCGTGCTCTGGGAGCGGCCGGGACGGGCCGAGGGCAGTCGACGCCCGATGCGTCCGCGCCGAGACGTAGGTCGATGGCTCAGGCTCGTACGCGGGCCGGACCGTGCGGGAGCCACTTGAGTAGGACGATTTGGGGGCAATGCTGTGTCGAGACGGCGCACGAGCGTGGCTCCGCTCGTCCAAGCCGGCAACGGACAACGGCGCCCGTTGCAGCGGCACCTCGCTGCGGCTTCGCACGCTGGCAGCTCTGGAAGAGCGGCGGCTGCGTGTATCGTAGCCGTCGTCGACGGCCCGGCTCCGAGTGGCGGAGCTTTGGGCCGCGCTCTTGGTAGCAGGGCTCTGACCGGCAATAGACTGATGGGTGCCCTGGGTAAGGCAGCGCTGCGGTAGCCAATCGTCGTGGTCGTGCCGGCGGCTGTAGTCGTAGCCATAATCATGGTCATAGGTGTAGAGGCCATCCTTGTCGGGATATGAGAAGGCAATTCTGCGAGGCACGCTGTCTAGCACCGCCGTCTTCTTGTCGTGGTGGTCTTGTTGATACCCACTCCGGCTGTCCTCCGGTGCAGGCCGCTCGGGAAAGGTCGCGCGCCGGGGCAAGGTGCGAGGGACTTGGACGTCGACGTCGTGGCGCAGCGCGCGGCCCTTGTCCCGCGACACGATGCCGTACGTCAACGCGGCGCCGGCAGCCACGCCCAGAAGCGCACCGACGACGGTCGAGGCGTTGATGCCCCCGGAGTTGGAGTTGGAGCTCGCGCTTTGGGGAGGCGAGGCGGACATTGGCGGCTGCGTCGAGTTGTCTGCGTGGCGGCTCCGGGGAACAGCTCGCCTTGGACTCGGACTCGGGGCAGCGGCCGAGGACAGACGAGCACTTGTAGTACTCGCAGCAGCGCGGGGCGCGGCTGAGGCGACGTCGTAGTTCCACTCGAGAATGCGGCCGACCTCGTCCGTCGTCGACTGTGTTCTGCGGACAGGAGCGTCGCTGTACTGCACGGCGTCCTGGGGGCGTCTCGGGTCGGGATAGACTACCTCCATGCTGTTTCCGTCCAGGTCGAGGAGTGCGGCCCGCACGACGTCGTCCTCGCCACCGTCTTTCCTTGTTGGTCCTCGCTGGCCCTGGCCCTGGCTCTCGGGAAGTAGCCGTGGGTTCGACCTCAGCCCACAGTCGTGGAAGCGGACCACGGCGGACCTCGACGGGGCGGTAAAGACGAGGGACGAGAGCCGGGGTGGCGATGCCTGGCGGATCTGCAAGATGGGATGTCCGCTGGTCCCAAAGGTGATTGACGAAGGAGGGTCGTCGCGAGCGGCGTTGATGTACCCGAGGCCCAGCGGCTGCAGTATGGCCGAGAAGAAGGACGCCGACGACGGCAGGTGTGAGACCTCGACGAATGGCACCACCATGCTTCCCTCTGCTGTCCGGCTCATGAGTTATACCTGCAGCACCCGGCCCGTGCCGTAGTTGGCACTCGTATGCGGGCGCCTTGGGTAAGGTATGTACTCGGACCTGAGGTTTGGCCCCGTGGCGTGGCGTGGCGTGACGCGACGGGAGGTTGCCACGACGTCCGCACACTTGGGGCGCTCTCCGTGTGCCTTGGCTGGGCTGGCCGACCGCCGTCTGCTACTCGAAGCGACGCGAGGCGGTTGCTCGGGGGTTGAGGGAGAAGCGAAGAACGAAGACTCGGAGAGCAGGATAGGCAGGGAGGGCAGGCAAGACGGGCAGAAGGGCAGGCCAGGTCTGCGAGAGAGCCCGAGAGCAACAGCGTCGGCATGAGGCAATTAGTAGCCGTCTCCTACTCCTGCAGCACGGCGGCATGGCCCGGGTCCAACCTTGCCCGACGTGAGGTGGTCACGCATCGACACGGCACGACACGGCTCGACACGCAGTGGCGCCACTGTCTGGCAGTGCAGTGGTTGGGTTGTCGCCGATGGCCTCTCGCTGGTGCATGACCGACCGACTGGCTGGCGTGAAAGGTGACCAGAGAGGACAACATGTCTAGGGCAGGGCGGGAAGGGCGGGGCCGAGTCGTGTCGCCCAATCCACTCATTCCTCCCCGTCTGCTCCGTACGAAGCACGAAGTCCCTGCGTTTGCGTCTGCGTCTGCGTTCCCCGTCGACGCCGTCGGAGGACCACCAAACGCCATGCGCCAGGGAAAGGGGGGGGGAGCATCTCGGCGTCTCGCAGCCGGCCACGTCGCGCAGCAGAGGAGAGGCGGGCGGGCAGCCATGCATGAGGTGTTCATAGCATGGCATTGGAAAGGCATGGCATGACCTGGCAGGCCAACCGGTGCGGCCAGCCGTCTGTTGCTCTCGTGTACGAGTACGGGTACTTCGTGCCCAGTACGAGTACGGGCAAGCATCACTGCCGTGAAAGAAGAAAGGACAAGTTCACGTCCCACATATCTTACCATACTCGCACCGCATCACAAGGTAGCAAGCAGTATCCGGTCACGGGCATAGCATGGCGTGGCATGGCATGGCATGGCATGGTCGCGCATTCATTTCTCTAATACCATTACCACGTGCGGAGCGCTTTAAGCAACCAAGCCTTGCGCGCCAAGTAGAGTAGATCCAACAGCACTCCTCCGCCTCGCCTGGTCCGGCAATCCGGCGCCGTTTTTGCCTCGCCCAGTTGCATCTGTCGCGCAGCATCGCGCCAACCAGGTCTTATTTGCACAGTTCTCCCCTACCGCGGTCGCGGGAGTGCTGCAACGCCTGCGAATGCCCATTTGTCGCAATCCCCTCTCCCGCCACGGGCGACCTCAACCGTGGCTATCACCTGTGGCTATCACCTGTGGCTATCAACCGTGGCTGGCTGGCTGGCTGGCTGGCTTGCCCGCTCGTTGAGCCCTCTGCATTCAGCCGCCATGATGGCGCTGCACAGAAGCATGAGCATGGCGAGCCAAGTTGAAGTGGCACCTTCAAGACGTCGAAAGCGTCTTGGACCTGTCTGTTGAACGCCCCCATGTTTTGGTTGTAAAAACAAGCGATAGCGCCAAACCCAGGCGACCCAAGTCTCTGCCGGACCACCTCGTCGTGCGGCGATGTTGTATCGCTGCTGAGCGAGACGATCCAGGCTTTCGCCTTGGCCCTCACATACACCGTCGTCTTCACCCTCCGTGTCCCGGCTCCGCCTCCAGGGCGGAAAGGGCGACAAGGGCTAGAGGATGTCCCACACGTCCTCAGCCGCATGGCAGAACTTGCTGCAGGCCACGCTAGCCGAAAGGGAGTAGTTGCTGATGGAAATCTTCTCATCCACCAGCGAGTCGGCGAAGTTGTCGGCACCCTTGGCCATGGCGCCGACGAAGACGCAGATGCTCTCCTTGGGCCCAACTTCTTCGACGTACTCGCGGACACGAACCAGGGGTGCATCGAAGCTGAGGGTTACTTTGCGGCAGTTTGGGGGTAGATGGTCAGTTATGGGATTCTGGATCACGCGCAGCAGCTTCTCGTTAGAGTTTGTGGAGCGGATGGACAGCCTATGCAGGAGCTGCACCATGAGGCCGGCGAAACGCTTAAAGGTTCGAGGGATGCGGACCGATGGGGAAACCTCGATGAGGACACCCTTGGCCGTGTGGATGTATATCTGGAGCTTGCCGGCCTTGTTGATGGGCGAGTCCAGGAGGGTCAGGAGGCACTGGGGAGAGCTGTCAGCATGGTGCTAGGTTGGTCGAGCGGCGTCGAGAGTCAGGACCTGGTGCGTGATGTCGGGGCGCGCGTCGCTAATGTCTCTGTTCATCTTGCGCATCACCCCGATGTGCTCATCGCTGTTGAGGAGCGAGTACTTGTCCTCGCGATGGACGCCGGTGCGGCTGGCGCCACCATGCGAGGCCTTGTAAGTCTCGAGGCTGGCATTGGACAAGACCACGATGAGCCGCTGCGAGTCCTTGTCGGTGGGCGGAATGGGGATGTTCTGCTCTGCCACTAGCTGAGGCAACGCCGGAGGAGGAAGCGATTGCGTCCCTGCGCAGGCGCAGAACGACGACAGTCAGCGAGAGGGCCTTTGAACGGACGGGCCCTGCAGGCACAGGGCAGCGAATCGCGGTATCTTACTAGGCCGCTTCACACCAGTACGGCGGTCCGGAGAAGACATTTTGATCTGTTTCCGTCAGGGGAGATGAAACGCGGGAGGGGAAGATCTGCTGATGCTGGTCAGTCATCAACACGGCGCGGTCCGAGACGCATGAAGTCCATGGCGCATGGGTGAAGATGCTTACGGAGTGCGGTGGGCGAGGCGAGACAAGAGCAATCGATGTCGTCGCGGCGAGGGTGCGAGAGGTGAGGAGAGAGAAGCAGAGTGAATGAAAGCGCGAGAATGGAGGAGTCGAGGAGAATCTTTGCGCTTCAGCCGCCCCGCTGGATTACTGGGCAGTCTCTCGGTGGCAGGGCGTAACTACGAGCAATGAGGCACTGTGTAAGGTACCAAGGTACCTTTGCCGAACCTCAGGTACGGACTAGATACCAATTACTTTGTACTCCGAATTTGTGCGGTCCAGTGACTTACATAATCTTTCAGGTAGCATCACCAAGCCGCAGACGGCAAAATTTCCGAAGGTGACCGTTGCATGAGAGATGCCGTTGCAGTCTCTCTTTCATTGTTAATCATACTGCCCTAGCGCTGCCGTCTCAAACCTGCGGACCCGAGGCGATGAATGCACCGGCCCTGGGTCTCACTGATTACCCAGCCTTTGTACATACACGCCTACCCTCCCTCCCCCTGCCGACGGTCGAATCGCCAGCCGTCGGACCATGTCCTCGCAAGTGGCAAAGGCCGCGCGCCGCGTGACGCACGAGCTTCACGGAGTGGTCGTCTCTGCTGGCCTCATGCAAAAGACTGTCAAGGTTCGGGTCGGTGGCCAGAAGTGGAACAAGGTCGTCAACAAGGTGCGCGCTCTCCTCTCCGCTGCTCAACCTGTTGAATCCGAGCCCTACCTGTCCACGCCCAACTTCCCTGACACTGAGCCATTAGTGGTTTGCCGACCCCAAGCACTACCTCGTTCACGACCCAAACTCCTCTCTTAGAACGGGCGATGTCGTCTCCATTGTCCCCGGGTGGCCAACTTCACAACACAAACGCCATGTCGTCAAACAAATCATAGCCCCCCATGGCGTACCAATTGACGAGCGGCCGCCGGTGCCGTCCTTGGAGGAACGGATTGCTGAGCGGGAGGCCAAGAAGGCGGCAAAGGACGAGCGTAGGGCAGCCACGAGGAGGGACCGAGAAGAACAGGCCAGCGATGACAAGAAGAAAGAAGCAGACAGGAAAAGAGGGAAGCTGCGGGCCTTGGGGCATGCCGAGGAGAAGCTCCAACAGGTGGAGGCGTCTCCGACGGACGTGGATTGAGAGTGGCAGTGCCGCTGCGATGGCAATCCAATGCTACGCACCAAAGGGTCTTCGGTCCGGCTTGTAGCATTGTGTGTATAAGATCAAGGGTACGTCGAGGACTTGGCTGCGCCATCCGAGCGCATGGCTGGTTCGTTGGAAAATAAATCTGTGCCATGCCCTGTGTCTAGACCGCCGATTCGATATTTGCACCTTTTGCAACATGCCGAGATTCCGTCCAGTAATAACACTTCAACTCAGGAGGGGACGAACCCTTTCAGTATTTGATTGTACGGCGCCGCCAGGCCGGGGAAATTGGGATACATGATGCATCATTTGGGCTTCCGCTAAACCGTGGGGCACTTGTGTACAGCATGGTTCTCATCTTCAGCCACCTCGCTCACCAAATTCTTTGGCCCAGTCCTCATACTCCTTCAGCCCAGATTTACTAACGCTAGGCCGGATCATGCCGAGGCTCGCCTCGAAGTCCACCAGCATGATTGGCCGGATCTCGTCCATTGTCATGTGCAAAAGTGCCTCTCCAAGCGAGCGCAAGGGGCCCATGGCGGCGTCCTTCGCCAGAGCCGTGATGTCTGATCCCGAGAAGCCTGTCCGGGTGGCTCCATTAGTCAACATGCTCAACATTTCGGCGTTTGAGGTTGCGGCTCACCCTCGGTCAACTTCACCAGCCTTTGAACGTCGGCTGACGAGAGACTGTGCTTCTGCTGACCCAACAAGGTCTGGAGCTGCGATTCTCGAGTGTGCGGTTCCGGAAGCGGTATGTATTGACGCCTGACAAATCGTCTTCTTGCGGCCTCGTCGATTGCCCAGGGCAGGTTCGTGGCGGCCAGCACCAGGACTCTGTTGGCGTCGCCGCGCTCCTTGTCCCGTTCTGTAGTTTCCCGCCCAGCCGCTGCCCGCTGCAAGTCGCTCCATTGGATGAGGAACTCCGTCTTGATTCTTCTCGTCGCCTCGTGCTCCCCCGACCCAGATCGCTGAGACAAGAGAGAGTCGATCTCGTCGACGAATATGATACTCGGCGCCAGCGCCCTGGCGAGGCCAAAGAGGGCCCTCACGAGTTTCTCCGACTCTCCAAGATACTTGCTTGTTAGACTGCTCGCAGAGATGGAGAAGAAGGTCGACTTGGACTCGGTGGCCACGGCGCGTGCCAGCATAGTCTTTCCCGTTCCGGGGGGACCGAAAAGTAGCATCCCCCTGGCTGGCTCCCGGAGTCCCATAAACAGATCTGGCCGCAGAAACGGGTACACGACCGTCTCCCGGAGCGCATTTTTGGCTATCTCCAAACCGGCAATGTCCCCCCAGTGAACCTCGTCTCCCTGAACAATTATGTCGTTAAGGATCTGCTTGGCCGCGGCTTCGTCGACGCCCGGGGGCAAGTTCTTCAGGATAGACGCCTGCTTCTTCTTCCAGGCCGCGTCGGTCGAGCTCTCCTCGCCAGCAGTCTCGTCCGATGACGCAGCGTGGGGCGCAGACTTCATGGAAGCCTCCTTGCGCTTTGTAGGCCGCAGTCTGCTCGCAGAATTGGTCGCATCATCTTCAGAAGTGCTGGACACGGATAGCTGCCGTGGCTTTTGCCGTTCGCGACGTCGAGCTCGACTGGCTCGTTCTTGATCAGGGGCGACGCTCCCTGGCTGTGGTACCTGCGCAGGTCGCTTCGCGACGGCCTTTCTCCTCGCTGGGACATTGGATGGACCCCTCTTCTCGGACAATTCTCCCGAGTCGTCGGCCGTCCCGGCGCCATTGGCTTGCTCGTCTTTTGGGGGCCTCGACGGGGGGCCGGGTACCGGCGTAGTCCTGGGAGGAGGACCGCACTCTGACCGGCTCGGTGGCTGGTCCGAGGACGATGCATCGTGATATGATGAAGAATTCAAGGCACTTGACGCCGCACTCACAGAGAGAAGGGATGGCCTGGAGTACGAGTAGTCGTCCGAGTGCCGCGGGCTTCCTGTTGACTGTAGCCCATTCGAGACAGACTCGGGGTCGCGTTGTGTGACCAAGCGCCTTGAGTGGCTATCCCACTGGAGCTGAGATGGCCCAGATTTGGGGAGCTGGTCTGACAACTTGCGGGGGGCAGGGGTTGACGTAGATGGGCCGCTGTCGGCAGAAGGCCCCCTCAAGAGCCGTTCTCGGGAGCCAAGAGCGCTCCATGCCAGCGTGGCAGCCTTGTTTGGCCCCTCAGCTACCGGCCTGGGCGATTTTCGTGTCGGCTTGGAAGCTTTGTCGCCTGCTCTGCTAGAGCGCAGCGTGGTCCGCATGGTGTGCTTTTCTGGGCTCGGCGAGCGGACTGCCTTGTCTTGTCTCGGCGGCAGCTTGGGCGAATGGGACCCGGGCATTGGGCTCACGGAGGACAGCGGATCGATGCCGGGGCTGGGGCCGCTGACGATGGCGTTCTCAGACGACGTCCGCGCCGGGAGAGAGGGCCGATTCGGAAGGGACGGGCGTGAAAGCTGGGAGTAGGTGACGGCGGGGATGGTGCCCTGGCCAATGCAACCCTTGGTCCGACTCATCGAGTCATGCAGCTCGGGAGCCTTGGAGAGTCTGGCACTTGACGGCGACGTGGCTGTTCCATCTTGTCGTGACACTCGCAGAGCCTCCAGCAGGTCGATTCGCTCCTTGCACTGCAGCTCGAGTTCCTTGAGTGCCTCGACCAAGGCCTTCTCGGTATCAGTCTGAGGCCCATATCCGGGGATTGCCTTGGTGGCGTGGTGCTCGTAGATGTGATCGAGAGCATTCCTCCAATGGCGCATGGCCTCGAGCTCGTCTCCCTAGATAGCACATGTCTCGTCATCAGCAGGCGTGATCCCCGCGCAAAATCACACTCGCCGGGCAGACAAACCTGGCCCTCGTAGTAGACGGCGGTCGAGCAGCTCAGGTAGCTGTCGTCGTACGTCTTCTGGAGGACGGTGAAGGCCTTGTTGCGCAACATTGCAGGGGCCACAGGCGCAGAACAGCCCCAACAATCATGAACCTTTGTGTTCGAGTGGCTGGCGCTCCTTGGCCTGGGTCATGCGAGAAAAGGCAGTCGAGATCTGGGGACCGGATGCCGTTTGAACGTCGACAAAAGAGCGTAAGGCAGGAGCAGCACTTGACGTCGGCGGAGGCAGCAACAACTGGGCCAGAGTCTGAGATTGAAGTGATGGTGACTCGCAAGCAGGGACTGAAGCAAGCAAACAAGCACGCACGCTCGCACGTAATGGAGGATGGCTCAGGCACTGGACCGTGAGGCTCCGTGGCTGGTACTCCGTACCTATTGTTAGCTGGCCTCCGCTGGTTACTATTACCTACCAGGGACCTTGGATAGAGGTAGGGACATTCGCCCGTGTAGGTACGACTGGAAGCAATATGGTAAGTTGGCACGACCCGGGCGACAGCCAGCGGGTGGGATGCGATGGTTACGGTCGGTGACGTAAGGTTAGGTAAGGAAAGGTACACCTAGGTTAGGTTACCTCCTCAGCCACTACCTACCTTGTTACCCGCTACGAGCACGAAGTACTCCGTACCTAGTTACCGAGCAAGCAATCCGGCACACGACGACGAAGGCTGGCACCTCAATTCTCGGCATAACCTACCTAAGGTAGGTAGGTACCTTACCTAGATGATCGCCCACTGGCTGAATTGAAACATGCCTGGCGTATTACTCCGTACCCCAGGTAGGCATGGTACCTCGTACCGGAGTCGCCCTCGGCCTCCTCGTTCACGGCAGCAGCATGTCTACAAAACCACACCTGCAGGTAATCCAGGACACAGTACTCCGTACTACTACCCAAGTCCAACTTTTGGAACCGTGTTCTACACAAGATAGGCACCGATGAACCACCTAGGTATACGTGATTGCGATCCAGGGCTGCTGCCATAGTCACTACCCACGTACGTACACATACCAACATCAACTCTACAAACGGAGCATGCCTTGTCCACGCCTCGTCCACGCCTCGCGACAAGTTGCGCACTCACTCCCCCCCACAGCTGCAACTTCCACAGCTTCAGCCGTGACCTCTGGCAGCGCACGGCCACCGACGCCGCCCTCGCAAACTCTTGAATCCCGTCTCTACCCAGAGTGCGTACAATTGATCCTGTAGTCGGCGGGAACTGGGAGCCGGGATGCGGCAACACACATCTCGGCTCAAGACAACAGCACCCGAATCTCGGCCGATGTCCTGGGGAACACAGAGCGTAGCCCGCATTGATCCGCCCCCCCTGCCGCTTCATCTTTCTTCTCAATGGCCTGCTCCAGCTTTTCAAAGTCCACACAAAACTGACTGGCGGCCCCTTCTGTAATCTCACGCGCCAGCATCGCGTCTTGCAAATGTTTCAGCCTTTCCATGGCATCCATCAGCGCCGAGGGCAAGAAGTCGTCCAGCTGCTGGCTTGCTCGTTCAAGCGTCTCCTTGCTTAAGCCATCTCGAGCACCATCAGGCGTCGCTTTGCCGCTGCTCAACAAAGGCCCCAGCCCGGAACCATCGCAGAAGAAGGCGTGCTGGTTTGCAACAAGCTTTGTGGCCTCGCTACTAACGCTCTCCCGAAGGTGGCCGGCTCTTCGCCGCGTAAAGTCGAACGCCCCCAGACATTTGGCCGCCATGAGCCTGCAGTTGATGAGGAAAATCGCGTCGTTTGGTGCTTCTATCGATGTGGCCATGTTGTCGCACCCCGACATGAATGGCTCAAATGCCTCTGCTAGTACGTTTTCGAACTCGCTTTCGCGGTCCTCGGATGCGGAGAGCGACGACTCATAGGTCTTGATGATTGACTTCAGTTGCGTAAGGGCATCATGGAGGAAGCTCGGTGGGCCCAAGTCCGAGGGTGCGTGCTGAAATTCCCCTTGAAGAGCAGCGATGCGGTCTCTGACAAGGGCCCGAAACTGGCGTAGCGATTCTTCCTCGAGACTGCCAACGCAGTCGGGCAAATTAGAGCCTGTACCTAGGAGCTTCTGAAAGGTCACGCGGTAGAAGTTGATGAGCGTGGCCAACTTATACGCAGGTATGGTTTCCTCGTTTGACCGGATGACCTGTTCAACCCTCTGACGTAGGACTCGAGACGCGCCTGCGACATCCCGGTCGACGAGATCACTGAGCGCCTTGAGCGCGTTGAAGTCGCCCTCATCGTCGTCCTCATCAGCCACAAGACGCCAAATTTCAGCATCCCGGCCCGACTTGAGCCCCTTGGCAAGCTCCTCCCCTTCTGCGACGAACAGGACCTCGAGCGCCTCGCGCTCACTCACGGTAGCGGAATGGATCCATGCAAGCATGTCTCCCACGTAGCGAAGGGGGTCATGTGCCGTCAAGTCGATGGGTTTGACGGTTGGATCCTCCACACCCGAGGACGTATTCCCGGTCAGAGCAACGTGGAACGCGTCCGAGAGGATCCGCTCCCGCGCATCGGCAAAGAAGTCGAGGCAGTTTTGAAAGAGCGACGGCCTTTCCGCCAAGACCCGCAGAGCTCGCCGGATCGACGAATTCATTTGCGGGTTCTCGAGATTTAGCGTCTTGAACTCTCGTTGAACCCACTTGTAGAGCTTCTGGAAGCCAAAGTTGATATGTTTGGATGTCTGTTCCATCAAATCCGAGCCAAGGGTCTGTCTCTCAAAGCCGAGCAACACCTCGCAGTCCTGGCTGATCCCTTTCGCCTTCAGGAGGGAGTCGAAGAATCTGTCATCGACGGGCTCAGCTGTAGATGTCAGGGCAGCGACTTGGTCGTCCGACATCATGAAGTGTTCCTTGAAGGCTACCAAGACCTTCTGCTTTGTCTCCGCCTGCCTCCGTTGCTCCAGGAGTGACGCGGCCTCTGTCAGAGCTGGAAGAGTCTCCGCATGGGCGGAAACGACCTGGGTTTTCATGTCCTCGTACCCGGCATTCAGCTTTCCGAGGGTGCCTCTTATACGACGTAACTGCTGCTCGAGGTGTTAGAGCGAGATGCGACGGGCCGTGGACTAACAAACCTCAGCGACGCGCCCGAATTCATCGACGATGACGCCGTTGCTGTCAATGACCTCCTTGTGTAGATCCAGCCGGATCTGGCGCCTTGTTCTCGCATCATTCCCAACAGCTCGCTCGTCGAGAAGGGACAGAGCCTCACGGAACTCGGCGTCGGAATAAGACGTGGACAGAACGGCAGCCACTTTTGCGGCGAGAGGATTGGGGCCTTTAGAGACTGAAGATGCCGAGGTGCCTGGAAGGGAGAGGAGCCCAGCGCTCAGAATATCTGGCTGAGGCAGGGTGTCTAACGACAAGGAGGGCTCAGGGGCCATGGTCGGGGTGGCTTTCCGGGTCCAAGGAGAGCTGAGGAAACCCCATTACTCAATGTGCCGAACCAAATGTCCTAGAAGAGCATCGGTTCGAAGGTCGTCGATGGTGTAAGCTGTCTCTGGCGGCAGCACTGCCGGGGTGGGTAGGTAAGGTCGGGTATATCAAGACTGCCTGCGCTGGTCGATGGTTAACTGGCTGATGGCGATCGTGGTGGCCTCGGTGCCAACTGCCAGGTGCCCACGCTGCACAGTGTGCTGAGACGCGTTTTAACACTGTGGCGCGAGCGCTCGCGGCTGGCTGTGCTCTGCTCGCGAGGGCAGGCGGTGAGCAGGCCGCATGGATAAGCCTGGCAGAACTGCGAGTCACCGCCTTGGTCCGCGTGCCAGCTGCCTGCCTGACGTAGCGCGAGGTACCCTGAGCACCCCGTCCCAACACTCCGCGCCATGCGACGCGGGTGACCAGCTCGGCGCAATCAGCATCATCGAACCCTGATCCGCTTGCGCCAGGAACGCGGGAGCATCCAGATATATGGATATAGCTCGCGCCCGACTGGAGAGCGACGGCGCGGAAGAAAGGGATCGTGTAAGGACCGACCTCCCTGGCTGCCTCATCCAATGCACCTTTTCCTCTCCGGTGTCAGTTGACCTCGCCGTTGCCTGCTGCTCGCAGAGCCGCTGGTGGATAAGCACATGGCTTGGGAATCATGTTCCCCCAATAGCCACATGATTGCATCCAGACGGCCGGCCTGTGGCGACCAGTTTGAGCCTCTGGAATTGCCATCGACGAGGCGTCGCGACTTGCCCCAGGACGTCTGTCGCTGACCGCGCATAGTTCACCCCTGCCTGCCCTATTTGTTGGTTCTATCCACGAACAACCTGTGAGCGACCAAAGCCTTCAGACTACGATAGCCGAGACTTGGTCGAACCCACAGCATGCTGAGCCGCCTCCGAGCCATTCTCTAAGCGACCGCCAGCTCGACATGGCCAACAACCTCTTCGGCCGCCTTGCCCCGTCTTCACGAGGCACCAGATCGTTCTACGAGGAGTTGCGGGCCCATGACGACGACGACGGCGCCCTGGAAGCGGGGACGGCGCTGAACGTGGACGAAGAAAACCTTCGGCAGCAATTCAACGAGTTCGACGCGGAAGGCCTTGCGGCCGGCGACAGCCGCATAACCGTTGACAGCGCCGCGTACGGCGTCAGCCAGTTGGGCAAGGCGACAAGACAACATCATGGTCGACGCGAGGCATCGTCAGGGTGGCCAGTCCACGATGACGATGCCGACAATGATGTCCCCGCATCGCTTTTAGTAGAACCCAACGAGGCCGAACCCGTGCGCGCGCCCGGCCGAGAGCGTGCGAGCCGTCGCTCCCAACCACGGGCTCCACACGTTGCCGGAAGTTCAAGCGGGCGACCCCAGGCGCAATGGGAGGCAGCGACCACGCAACAACGCCTCCACCAAGATGGCAGCAACGGACGGCCGTCTGCGTCGCACCCAAGATCCCTCATGGCAGGTGTCGTTTCGGGCGGCCGGCGAGAAAAAGCGCTCTGGAGATGGGTTAACACCTCGAATCTAGACAGCTTCATGCGAGACGTGTATGACTACTACGAGGGAGGCGGCCTGATGTGCATCCTATGCTCGAATGCCTTGTGGCTCCTGTCAGTTGAACCATGGCCCTCGCGCACGCAGACTCAAGGCATCTTTGGCTGACGAGTAGTAGGGAGACGCTGTTTGTGGCCGTGCTGCTGACGTTCCTCAGCCAATGTGTCGACTATGCCAAGGTACCGCACAGCAAGTCCTTGAACCAAGTCGTCATCAAGCAGTGCACGCGGAACATGTCGGGCGTCTGGAATTTTGGAATCTGGCTTTATTCCTTCTTCTTCATCTGGAAATCCGTCCAGTACTTCTTCGAGATCCGACGGCTTATCTACGTCCGCGACTTTTACGTCCACCTCCTGGAGATTCCGGAGCAGGACATGCAGACCGTGTCCTGGCAAGACGTCGTTGCTCGGATCATGACGCTGCGCGACCAGAATCCCAAGACGGCAATCAACATGCCGCTGAACTTACGCCGCTTCATCGGCAGCCAATCCAAGGAGAGACTAGATGCCCACGACATTGCCAACCGGCTGATGCGCAAGGAAAACTATCTCATTGCCATGATCAACAAAGACGTCCTGAATCTCTCACTCCCGCTGCCGTTCTTGCGGGGCAGACAGCTATTCTCCAAGACGATGGAATGGTATCTTCACTTCTGCATCCTCGACATGGCGTTCAACGAACTTGGGCAGGTGCGGCAAGACTTTCTGCGGGCTGACCGGAGAGGTCTTCTCAGCCAGAAGCTGAGGCAGCGCCTGTACTTTGCCGGGCTTTTGAACCTCATCTTTGCGCCGGTGGTGCTTGCGTACGTGATCATTGTGTACTTTTTCACGTACTATAACGTACGTCTCTTACCCGCTGGCGAGGGTGCCGTGTTCGGGGCGACAGCTTACACCGTGTCCAGGAATACCAGAAAGACCTCAAGCTGGCCGCGGCGCACAAGTACACTGCGCTCGCGGAGTGGAAGTTCCGAGAGTTCAATGAGCTGCCGCACATCTTCTACGAGAGGCTACACATGTCTTTTCCGTTTGCGACACGCTACATTGAGCAGTTTCCGAAGCGGATGACGGAAGAGATTGCCCGGAGCGTCGCCTTCATGTCCGGAGCTATTACCGCCGTGCTTGCGGTTTGCACAGTCCTTGACTCGGAGCTGTTCCTCGGTTTCGAAATCACTCAGGACCGAACGGTGCTTTTCTATCTCGGGGTGTTCGGAGGCATCTGGGCCATGACGCGCGGGATGGTGTCGGAGGAGACGAGCGTGTTCAACCCGGAGTACGCTCTACGGAACGTGATTGAGTACACGCACTACGCGCCAGACCACTGGCAGGGGCGGCTGCACAGCTTCGAGATCAAGCGGGAGTTCTCGGAGCTGTACAAGATGAAGGTTGTAATCTTCCTGGAGGAAGTCATGGGCATCATCACGACACCGATGCTGCTGCTCTTCTCCCTGCCCAGGTGCAGCGAACAGGTGGTCGACTTCTTCCGCGAGTTCACCATCCATGTGGATGGGCTAGGCTACGTGTGCTCGTTTGCCGTGTTCGACTTCAAGAAGGGGGTCGGCAATGGTGGGCAGCAAGGGGGCGGCCACGACGTCCGCGAGGACTATTACTCCACCAAGCACGGGAAGATGGCGGCCTCATACTACGGCTTCCTCGACAACTACGTGGTCAACCCCAAGACGGGGATCCCGGGGCATATGCCACCAGGGGTGCGCCAGCAGTTTCACCCACCCCCGGCATTCCCAAGCCTCAACTCGCCGACGCTGGCCGCGGACATGCAGGGGTCGCACGTCGGGCGGGTGGGCGAGTCTGGTAGGGCGCGGAGCCGAGTGGCCGGGTTGGGCGCGTCACGGGCACCGCGAGTCGGGCCGGGGCTGGCGCAACCGTCGCCGATGGCATCGGTGCTGCTGGATCCGCACCATCAACCGGCGGCGGGGGCCAGCCTGGGGGCGAGGAGCCTGCACCGGTCACGACACCGGCGTGGGGGATATCGCGGCGAGGGTCAGATCATCGAGGAGACGCTGGAAGACGGGGTCGAGAGCCGGAAGCTGGCCGACGACGAGGACGTGTACGAGGGCGGAGGGATACTGGGAGAGTCGACGTGGGAGACGTCGCCTGGAAAGGGGCTGAGCCGAGAGAACAGCGCGGCCAACGCCGAGGAACCCGAGCCGGGCGTGCTGGGGCTGCTGTATCAGCTGCGGCAGACGCAACACAACCGGCGAGGAGGTGTCGTGTAGTGCCTTGGGCGCGTGCGTGGCGGGCGGAGGAACTTGGCCTTGTTTGATAGAGGGCGTGATACAAAGCCGTGTGTGCCTATGATTTGGCGACGATGCTGAGACGCTGAAGAGCGACCGACGGGCGCAACGGCCGGACGTGTGACGTGCCTGCAGCAGTGACGAAGACGAAGGCCCAATCCAGGCCCGGCAGTTAGTTGCTTGCGTGTTGGGCTTGCAGCTGTGGGCGAGCGCCCTGTGACCGAGGCTCGGCGGGACAGTCAGTCGGCGCAGGCCTGAATCCGAATGTGAATCCTGCATGGCTCGGAGCCGGGGCCGTCGGCCGGGTCGGTCGGTGATACGATGCGCTGCGTGTGCGGTGCGTACCTACCCGACCCATGTACCTACGTATGTATGCGTGGAGCTTCGGGGCCCCTGGTGAAGATGGATAATGCGGTGGAGGTGTTTTTGTCAACCCAACGACGCACGGCGAGGAGCTCGCCCGCGTGCGGGTGGCGGCTTGGCACTGTGTGCGCGCGCCAACCACCTGCCTAGGTACCTAGGCACCTACCGACCTGCAGCACAAGGTCCGGCGGATACAGTGCGCAGCTAGGCACCTTGCGCACCGTGCCCTGGAGGGCGGAGGAGTCGACTGGCTGGCCAAGGCGCCGGACTCCGAGGCCGTCGACGGAGCAGCAGCACGGGAAATTTTTGCCAGCGGACAGACATCTCCCTCCCTCACTATACCGGCGAATACCTGTATCGCCTTCGCGCCCGTCTGCACCGACGACTGAGCCTCGACCTCACCTCCCTCCCTCTCCCCGGGCCCTGCTTCTCTGCGCGGGCCGCATCGTCGTCGTCATCGCTCCCTCGGCGACCTCTGTCCTCCTTTTCCTCGGCTCCCGCACCGCCTGCTGCACCAGCACCAGCACCACCAACAACACAGCCTCGTCCGCGCGCGCGGCCAGACGTCGAGCAGCCGGCGTCGCAAACCCAGCATTGCGTGGGCCCCGTCGCAGCTGTCAACCTGGCTGCCCTCGACTCCAAGGCCTTCGGCAGAGCTTCTGAAGCTGTGGCCGGAATGGCCCAGCCAAGTGCCGAGCCGGTCGAGGACTATGAGTGAGCCATCACCGCCACCAACCATCACCACCAGCCTCCCAACCCTGCGCCGCGCTGACACGCTCTCTCCCCCCCCCCTCTCTCGCAGCTACGAATCGCTCCCCCCTAATTTCTCCCTGCTCCAGAACATGGCCGCGGGCGCCTTTGCTGGCATCGCCGTACGTCGGACACCACCTCCCTCACCACCTAGCCGCGAGCCGAGCCGAACCCGGATGTGACAGATGCACAACGAGACTGACTGGTCCGCCAGGAACACACCGTCATGTATCCCATTGACGCCATCAAGGTACGCCCACCGACACTGGCTGCTTGCCTTCGCCCTCGTGACGCTCAATTGGCCCCATGCTGACTGACCGCCACCAGACCCGAATGCAGGTTCTCAACCCCAGCACGACGACAGCGCACACCGGAGTCTTGCGGAGCACCTACCAAATAGCCTCGGGCGAAGGTTTCTTCAGCTTGTGGCGTGGCATGTCCAGTGTCATTGTCGGAGCCGGTGAGCATCGCCCGCCCCTGCGCACACTCCCACCCATCTTTGCTGACCGAAAGGGCCGGCCCTAGGACCTGCCCATGCCGTCTACTTTGCGACATACGAAGCCGTCAAGCATGCCATGGGAGGCAATCAAGCCGGCGTCCATCACCCTCTTGCCGCTGGTGTGTACTCCCCTCCCCTCCCCTCCCCTCACATGGATTGGGACTGACACGGGCAATCGATAGCCACTAGCGGTGCCGCCGCCACCATTGCGAGTGATGCCTTCATGAACCCCTTTGACGGTATGTGCATCTTCTCTTCCTACCGCGACCGGGCAGCGGGCTGACGGGAATCTCGCCGACCAGTCATCAAGCAGCGCATGCAGATCCAGAACTCGAGCAAGATGTACCGCTCCATGGTCGACTGCGCCAAGTACGTTTACAGGAACGAGGGCATCGGCGCCTTTTACATCTCCTACCCGACCACGCTGTCCATGACGGTCCCCTTCACCGCGCTGCAGTTCCTCGCCTACGAGTCCATCTCGACGGCAATGAACCCGCAGAAAACCTATGATCCCCTGACACACTGTCTGGCTGGCGCCGTAGCAGGCGGTTTTGCGGCTGGCCTGACAACGCCAATGGACGTCATCAAGACGATTTTGCAGACTCGCGGCACGTCGTCGGATCCCCAGGTTCGCAATGTTAACGGCTTTCTTGGTGGCTGCCAGCTCCTCTACCGGAGGGAAGGCTTCCGCGGCTTCTTCAAGGGCGTCCGGCCGAGGGTTGTGACGACCATGCCTAGCACAGCCATCTGCTGGTCGGCCTATGAGTTTTCCAAGTATGATTACCTTTCCCATGATGCCACCCCCTCCTAGCCCAAAGTCCAGCTTCTAACCCTCTTGCGCAGGGCGTACTTCATCAAGCGCAACGATTCTTCGTGAGGGATGACGAGCCAGCGGGTCCGTCGACGGAAGTCGCGGATGAGCGTATATCTGGCCACTGACCTGAACCGGCGTCGAGCCGAGCCGTGGTAGCCATGGCCTGGCTCGTTCTTGTTTCTTCTTTCTCAACATATTCCTTGTTTAACATCTACGGACTGTCGAGAAGGGGAACCTGGCGCCGGGCATTTGGGTTTCGAGCGAGACGAAACCAGTGCTTCCCGGCAACGAATGCGTACATAGAGTGTCGAGGGGTATCGGCAAGATTTAAACAAGGTGGATAGGATGACAACTGCTGCGGAGGCGTCCAGGTGAGCATTGTGGCAAATGTGTTGGTAATAGTTGTGTCAAGATATATACAGCGGCGTGCGTGCCTTGGTGATGGACCATGATTTCAGCAGCGGCGGTGGCTGCGACTGGTGATGCCTCGGCGCACGCTTCTCCATGTGCGCTTCTGGAGCTGGCTGCCATCTGCAGCAGTGGTCCTAGTCGCGGGATTGAACTTGAAGTGCATACTAATAATGCCTGCTATATACAGGTAGGCATTTTCCGTGCCCTGGCTAGTCTCCTAGCATACGGGGAGAACAGGAGGAGCCGCGCGTCCCTTGGCCCGTTTGCATGGGGGTTTGAATGCTGGCCCAAGAAGTAGCATATATTTGCCCAATAAGAATATCCGCCCGCACCGCACAACAACGCCGAAGAACGCCAAAGCCATGACCTGTAGATGCGGTTGCGTGTGCCCTCCTCCGCTGAATCAACGCCATTGTCACGATCCAGGTCGTCGTCCTGTTTCTGCCTCAAAACCCAAAGGGGCCGCCGCCGCCGCCGCCATATTGGAACTTGAAGGTTGCCTGTGGGCCGCCACCGCCTTGTTGATGGAACATGAAAGGGTGACCGCCGCCAAACGGGCTCCCCTGGAATGGGCTCCCCATTTCCTGCGAGTTGGGATCGTCTCCCCTGTCGAAACGCGCGCGCAGCTCCGGGTCGCTTAGGACCTCGTACGCCTCGTTGATGGACGCCATCTTCTTCTCGGCCTCCTCTTTGTTGATGCCCTGCTTGGCCGCCTTGTCCGGGTGGTGCAGCTTCGAGGCCTTTCGGTACGCCGACTTGATCTGCCTTTCGTCGGCGTCGTTGTCGACGCCCAAAACCTTGTAGTAGTCCTTGGTCTTGCTGCGCTTGAGGGCGATTTGGGCCTTGTTCAGGATCGGATTGACCTTGTCTTGCTTGTCCGGCCGCAGTTCGGCGGCCTTCTCCAGCGTTTGGATGGCCGCTTCGAACTCGTCATTTTTGAGAAGCACCTTGCCGCGGTAGACGAGCCCCCAGAAGGACTCGGGATCGAGCTGCAGTGCTTCGTCGCAGTACTTGTGTGCGTCCTTGTGATTAGACTGTGGCGGTTCCGCGAGTTAGCCATTGCCAGTAATACACACGACCGATCGCGATGCCTGTTTGGAGGGGGAAGCACGATGGCCCTTACCTCGGAATAAGCCTGGCACACCATTTCCACCACCTGCTCGTACAGCCTGGCCCTGGCTTTGGATGGGATTCTCCCCTCTCCCCGCAGCTCGTCGACTTGCTCTCGGATGTTTGCGATCAGCCCAGGCTCCTCTGCATTGCCGACCAAAGTCCGTCCGGCTGTCGTCGTTTGGCCTTTGCTTAGCTGGGCTTCGGCTCTCGAGTAGGTCTTGTGGATGGCCTTTTGCTGCTTATGCAGCCTCTTACAGACCTTGGAGTCCGGATCGGAATGTAAGCACTTCCTGATCTGGGCGAGGCCGTTGTCAAAGTCGCCGAGGCCGTAGAAGGTAGTGGCCGAGATGAGGACATGGGGGCCCGTATCTCCGGGCCGCATCTGCAAGACGTGATGCAGATCGCCCATGCCTTCCTCGACCTCGCCGCGCTCGAAGCGGCAGCGCGCCCGCAGCTCGCGCAGGGAGGGCGACCTCGAGGCGACCAGGATGGCGACGCCGGCGTGGTTGACGCAGTCGTCCCACTGGCGGGCCTTGTCAGCGGCGTCGGCGAGAGTCGCAGCACCCTCAGCCTCGGCCAGCTCCGTGAGCTCGGGCGAGTCCGGACCCTTGTGGGCGGCGACATACTCGGCCCTCGCGGCGTCCCAGTCGGCGGCCCTGGACTTGATCTTGGCCAGCTGCAAGTGGGCGCCCTCGAAGCCGGGCTTGAGCGCGAGGACCTTGTTGAAGTCGTTGGTTGCCTGGCTGGCGCGGCCGAGCGAGAGGTACGTCGTGGCGCGCTTGAACAGGGTCAGATAGTTGGTCGGATCCCTGGCGATGGCGGCATCGTAGTAGACGAGGGCCTCGCTCGTCTCCCCCTTGGCCAGGTGCGCCTGCGCCGACGTCAGGAGCGCGGAGACGGGCAGGTCGGAGGGGATGTCGGGGGGCGACAGCGCACTACCGGCCGAGGCCAGCAGGCTGGCAGTCACGGCCAGGCTCGACAGGCCGAAGCGCATGGTGTGCGAGGCGAGGCGAGGCGGTACGGAAACGAGGACGGGCGGAGCGCCGAGGACCCGCGGGCGGGAGGAGGAGCAGAGAAGAGAATGGAAGATGAGAGGAGGAGGGTACTGGTGGCAGCTAGCGATCCTGGGACAATAAAAACGCTGTATGCGACGAGGAGCCGGGCACGATCTGACAAGGGAAGAAATGTAGGTGAAATTTGGAGCAGTGAGTGAGTCAGTGAGTGAGTGACGACGCGGACAAGACAAATTCAAACGACGGTTAACACCGCATTAGTTGGAAAGGTTAAAGGTATACTGGCGGAGCAGAGCACCGTCGTGAGCCGTGATAAATGCCCACGCTGTCCTTTCCATGGGCCCGAGGTGCGGGGGGTACGAAGTAGGGGGTACTGCGAAATCCTATTGGTGCGCCACCCGCGCAGAGGGATCACCGTGTGGTACGGAATACGAAGAGCGGATACTTACACCTCGTACTTCGTACCCTTACGAAGTACTTTTACTCCGTACCAAGTACCTGGGCGAGGTATGTACTTGTAGGTACCATGCAAGGGACCCTGTCCACGGCGTCTCTCAACACCACGCCTCACTCTGCCAGCGAATACTCGTACTCGTACTCGTAGTAACAATGCTTTGGGTACTTTTCAGTTGGGACAATCGGCTTTTCTCGCCTCACCATTTCGCCAATTCGCGTTCTCCTCCTCGCGACCTGGCCACCATGGCCCACCTCCATCACCATCGTCGCCATCTCTCCCAGCATGACGAATCGGCCGCCATCTTCTCCCCCTCTGTTGCCCGAATCGCCGCTTCCACCGCCCGCGACTGGTCCTACGTCGACTCGTGGCTCGCCTCCAAGTTCCCTCCTGACCGCGCCGTGCCCTCGTTTGAGCGCAACCCGGACACTCTCAAGGCGCTCCTCGCCCTTGCCGCAGCCAACGAATCTGCAGACGAGGAACGCCAACTGCTCGCGCGTACCGACGAAGCCGCTCTGAAGGAGTTGGAGCACCATGGCCGTCAACGTGAAGCACCCGGGTCCGAGGACCATGGCCATGGCTTGCGGCCCGCGCTACTGAGAAGCGACCTGCTCACGGCCATCGAGCACGCCCTCCCCAGAGAAGGCAGGAATGCTGTCAACTCTCTCGCAAACTTGGCCGTCCAGGCTGGAACCGCCTTCCCAGAGCCCGAAGACCTGGGCCGCAACATTGCGAACCTGCAAGGCTCCGTCTTTGAGACGGAGCAGATGATTGCCCGCGTCGAGGCCCTTCGGCGCCACCTTCAGCGAGAGGCAGACCAGGCTGCCGAGCTGCTCCAGGAATTGCAGAGCTATCGCTACAGACCGTCCTCTGACTTGGCAAAGCAGAACCTGGACCTGCAGCGCAAAACCAAGCGCCTCTCCGCCCAGCTGCCCGAGTTGCAGAACCGCGCCGCCGCCTACGGAGCCTCTGTCGATCCAGCTCATCCCACAATCGAGGACGTCGCCCGTGAGGAGCACGAATTTCTGGCTCTCCTGGCCCGCAAGAAAGAGCTCCATGTCCAGATGGCTGCCTTTGCTGGCCTGCCTAGTGACCCAGACATGGCCCGGGGAGAGCTCGACGTCCTCCGCCGCCAGCTGCATAGCTTCACATCACGCCGTGATGCCGTGTTTACCGCACACCACGGTCTTTCTATCTCTCTTGGCGTCTAGTTCGACCTTAGTAGTTATACGACTATAGCTACGGACTAGTCTACTGCTAAGAAACTACTAGTTATTAAAACTAAGACTAAAAACTAAGAACTAAAATCACAACCCTAATCTAGCCCCATGTTCTCTACCGTATGTAACGCCTTTTTCTTAACCGCCACCTCAGGGCATCGTCGCTCCCGACTTTGCAATCTCCCCCTTAACCCATGCCTCCAAGCCCCCTGCCGCGATAATGGCCTGCACGTTGGCCGGTAGCTCGCCGACTTTCTCCGTCCAGCTCTCCCCTTGCTCGCCCTCCTGTACCTCGACGACGCTACGCTTCACGTCCCAGGTCAGTGTCCAGCCCGTCCGGCGCGTTAGCCAGCGCTCCGATGAGGGAGAGGAGAAGCGGGCGCGTAGGCGCTCGACGAGGCGCGGGACTTCTAGGCCCATGAGCGCGTTGTTAATGCTATTTCGGGCATAGATATTCCCGAAACTCGTAGCTACGACTAGCGGAATCTGCTTTGCTAGTATCGCGGTCGCAGCTTGTTCTCTCGAGGATCCGCAGCCAAAGTTAGAGCCGGCGACGAGTATATCATTTGGCTTAGCAATGCCATCGAAACTAGGATCGTAGTTTGACATGCAGGCGTGTGCCATATCCTCCTTAGAAACGTTATCCTGGTAGGTTAATCTTCCCGGATATATAGCATCGGTGTCGAGATTGTCGGCGTCGCAGAATACGATCTCGCCACTAATCCTCTGGGGGAAGCCTGGTAGGATCTCGGTGGCGGACTTGGAAGCCCTACCCTCGGTAGATTTCACCCGCTCGATCAGGGCGAGCTCGTCTTCCGTAGTTTGTGCTTTGCCCGTGCCGAATCCATGATCCACGCTAGACCAGTCCGCTGGCACCTGGTAGGCGCCTGGCCCGGAGATGATGCCGTTAAGAGCGCTGGCAGCCACGACCTCGGGACTCGCTAGGTACACATCCGCATCTCGCGAGCCCATTCGGCCACGGAAGTTACGGTTGCTAGCGCTGATCCCGACCTCACCGGCTTCCAAGAGCCCCGTGCCTAGCCCGATACATGGCCCGCACCCGGAAGGCAGCGGCTGCGCCCCAGCACTAATAGGGCCTGCCAGTCGCCCGCAGCTTCAGCAGCCTCCTGTTCGGGTACTGAAGCCGCTGCGATATAAAGTTGGACGCCGTCAGCAATTTTAGGAGTAGTACCGGGGTTGGCCCTGGCAGCATCTTTAAAGACTTTTGCGGCCGCCGCGAGGTCTGAGGCGCGCGAGTTGGTGCAAGAGACAACGTATGCGCGGTTGATTTTGATGTTCTGCGGGATAAGCTCGTTTAGTGGCGTTGCGGCCTTGACCGAATTAGGGCCTGAGACGTAAGGGGAGAGGGTAGAGAGGTTGAGGTAGAGCTGCTTGGCGTATGAGGCGTTGTCGTCCGCCGTGAGGGGGTTGGCGAGCAGCTCGTCTACTCTTTCATGGGTGATGCGCTGTCGGGTCGTCCGGTCATCGAGCATCGCTGCCTCAGTCGCCTTGTATCGCAGCCAGCGTGCCAGGGTCTGGTCGATAGGGAACAAACCACTAAGAGCTCCCCACTCACACGACATATTCGCGATAGTCATCCGGTTATCCACTGATAGGCTGGCCATCGTCTCCTCAGAGCCGGTGAACTCGATCGCATGGTTGAGTACGTCGCTCTTGAATAGGGCGCACAGCGCAACTATCACATCTTTGCCTGTCACACCTGGAGGTAGTGTCCCCGTGAACGTGACCCGTGTAACAGGCGGGATCTGCCACCACGTCCGCGATGTTGCCAGATACTCGCGGCGTCGGTTCGAACAATAGGTATTCCGAGGCAACCTAGTGCCCCATAGTGGACTGTATGGGAATCCGAGGCAACGGCCATAGCACCTGGCCATGCATATCCTTCTTCTACCATGATCTGGTGCCCAATGCCCCGTCCTGCGGGGTAGAAGTCGATACCGTGCTGCTTAGCAAACGCCTCAATCTTCCGGTACTTCTGGAGATTAGACGGGCTAGTATTTTGCACGTCGTGGTCGAGAGTTATGACGATCTGCTTCGGGTTGTAGACCTGAGTGGCTCCCATGGACATGAACTTAAGGGCGACGGGCATTGAGTTGTCGTGGGTCATGCAAACCGCGGGGACAATGCTGATATAGTCGCCGCTTCGCACGAGCTTTCCCTCTGGGAGGCCGACGGCATAGCGTTGTACAATCTTTTCTGTCAGAGTCTGTGGCGATCGAGCGGATGTGGTTGTGCTCAGCAAGCGGGAACATAGGGATGGCGAGAATGGTCGTAAGTAACGATGGATTCTCCGGCTTGGGAGATTCCTCCTCGGAATGCCGAACGATCGAGTCCACGCAGACCACAGCTTCGAGAGTCAGACTTGATAAGGCAATTAGCAGAGAAATGTTTACTCACTGATCTAGACGCCATGGTGGGCGGATGGGGGGAAGACAACGCCAAACTCTTCAGGGATGTCGACCACGGTGACAATGACAAGAGTCACCAGAAGAAATTTCGTAAGTACCAGTATCGGTTCCTCAAAGGAACAAAGACGGAGAAGCACTCATTTACCTAGGTTCGCGTGGGATGGTTCACCGCCTGGTGTTACTGGAGAAGGGCCACATGGCAGAATAATTTCCTGGCCCAGGAATACAACCCCTCCGGCCAATTGCCCACGGGGTTTACTCAGCTTGGGCCCACAGCTCCCGACGCCAACCGACCGCGAGCATCTTCTCGATCTCAACCTCGAGTAGAACAATTGCGAGCCTCCATCCACGCACGATCCAGCTACCATTCATAGTCAACCCAACCTCAGACACGTCGCCCTTTTCGATTCTCGCCCCTTTTCTCTCCTCCTTTCGCCTCGGGCCTCTCTACTTCTCCTACCCTTCTTGCTCCCTGGACGTATCTCGTCCTTTGGTTCCGCCTGTCGCTGACCCCGTTTGCCGTGCCCGTCAGTCCACGTCGCCGTCCGAGTGTCTCCATGACCGACTCTCCCTCTCCTCCGAGCAACTCCCTGGACACCACCTCTGCCTCGGCCTCGGCGCCTCCATCCGCGGCCCGGACACCGGCGACGACCTCATCCTCGACGTTCGCGGGCGACCCCAGCACCGGCTCCTCGCCCTCGCCCTCGTCGCCGTCGTCGTCGTACCTGGGCAGCATGTGGACGGGCCTGGTGCGGCGCTTCTCGTCGGACGACACGCAGTTTGGCAGCCAGCTCGACCAGTCGTACCACCACCAGCAACACCAGCAGCACCACCTCCACCACCTCCACCACCACCAGGCCAAGGACGGCATCAACAGCGTCTTCACGCCCGCGGTCAGGCGCGCCAGCCCGTTCCGCCCGCCGCCGCTGGACCCGCTGGTGCTGCACGGCTACCGCGACAGCACCCCCGGGTCGGCGCGCCTGCTGACGAGCGCCGTGGCCGAGGAGATCCGCGCCATGGTGCCGGAGCGGCTGCGCATCGCCGAGGACTGGCGCCTCGCCTACAACCTCGAGCAGGACGGCGCCAGCTTGGCGACGCTGTACCAGAAGTGCCGGCACTACGAGGGCCGCAGGGTGGGCTTTGTGCTCGTCGTCAAGGACCAGGAAGGCGGGGTGAGTGGCTCGAGCGGCGATTCATCGCTGGATTTGCAATTGCCATGGCCTTTTGTCTCGTGTTGCTGACTTGCTCTGCGTCCTTGGGCGTTGCGTACAGACCTTTGGCGCATACCTCTCCGAACACCCTCGCCCGGCCCCGTCGTACTTTGGCAACGGCGAGTGCTTCCTGTGGCGCGCCTCGACCCTCGCCTCCCTCCCGCTGCCCCCGTCGGCCGACACGACGCGCCTCACGCGCAGCACGACGCTGGCTCCCCCGCCGCGATCCGCCGACGGCAGCGGCGCCTCGACGCCCAGCGAGTCGATCCGCTTCAAGGCGTTCCCCTACAGCGGCCTCAACGACTGCTACATCAACTGCGAGACGGGCTTCCTGAGCGTCGGCTCCGGCGGCGGGCACTACGGCCTGTGGCTCGACGACTCGCTCGACGTCGGCCACAGCTCCCGCTGCGAGACGTTTGGCAACGAGCCCCTGAGCGACGCCGGCGAAAAGTTTGGCGTCGTGGGCGTTGAGCTGTGGGTGCTGGGAGCGTGACGTGTGTCCTCCCTGTGTGCTCCTCTCATGTATGGGTGTATCCGAAGGGGGAGGAGGTTGTCTCAGGCGTTGTGGGAGTGCAATTTTTACTTGGGGGCGACATGCCATGGTCATCCAGGTACCTTGTCCAAGAACAGAGAGACGGGAAAAGCTGCCACGGGGCCAGATGAACACGGACGGGACAGTGAACTGGACGGCGGTGTTCCTAAACAACAAGATATGTCTAGACATGGCAGAGATGAAATGATACCCGGAGCAGGAGGAAACTCTACTCTTTTTCCTCTTTTAAAAATTCTCCAACTCCCGCCCAAGGAGCATTCCGCCGCCGTCGCCGTCATCGTCGTCTCGTCATCATTATCCAGAAATACAATCAGAAGGGGGTCGAGCCGAGATGCCCTCGCGCTACCTCCTCTTAGACTCAAACTGTGTAATTCCCTGTAAGACTCCCTCGGGGGACGGCGTCTCGGCGCAGACGTCGGGCTCAAACTCAAACGTCTCCATCAGATATGTCCTCGTCGTCGGGCCAATCGTCGCGACAAAGGTCCTGCCGTCTCGCGGACCCGGCCGGACCCTGCCCGTCGCGGCGTCCAGCCAGCCGAGGCCGCGGAGCATGCTGTCGCACCCCGTCGGAGAGAAGACGACGACCCATCTGGACGGAGCCGCCGCCGTCTCTCGCAGGACGGCGCCAAGGTCGGCCGGGAAGGACTCCATGACGCCCGTGCCGTAGACGACCTCCTCGTCTACCCGTATCCTCTCGTCGGCGGGCAGCGCGGCATCCGCGAGCGTGCGGGCGATGATGTCCCTGCGCTGCTCGCCCACCAGGAACAGCAGCGGCGGCCGCGTGGGCCGGTCGCGGTACCACTGGCCGTAGTGCTCGAGGATGAACCGGGCGAGGGCTTCGCCGTTGCCGGTGTGCTCGCCGAATATTTGCAGCGGCGGATCCTGGGGCACGGGTCTGAGGGCGCGGGTCGTGGCGGGGCCGACGCTGTAGATGGGGGCGTCTTGGAGGTGAGGCCAGCTGGGGTCGTCTGGAAGCCACAGGGCCATTACCTGTCAGCAATTGGCTCCATAGCAGTCATTCGGGGGCCTTTTAATGCGCCCAGAGAGCGGGATCGAAGCCTGTGCCCACCTCTGCCCTCGTCGACTACCTTGGCGAATGCCTCGACGGCTCGCTGGGACGTAAAGACGAGGCCGCCAAAGGCGCAGCCCTCACCGCTGCCAATCTGCCGCCGCTGGAGCAGGGCATTGAGCCTGTTCGTGCCCTCATCCTCGAATCTATGCAACAGCACGGGGACGAAGCGCGGGGCGAAGCGTCGGTCGCGGCTCGCGTTGCTCGGTGTCGCGGAGAGGAGCTCGTCGTAGGCGTCGCCGGGCGTGGACTTGGTCTTGAGCAGCAGCACGGGTGTCGCTGCAGGGTTGCTCGAGGGTGTGCAAAGCGACGACATGACGAGCGGGCGCGCTCGTGGCCATGGACAGCCGGAAGGAGAGAGGAATGAATGATTGGGGTGTGTGAAATTGAGGTCCAGCGATTGGAGGCCATGGCGTCCCCCGTTGGAGGGGCAGCTCTGCTAAGGTATCGATAAAGCATTGGACGACAGGGGAGCTTGTTACTAGGTATTTAGCGCTGGCGTCTGCGCCGCGATGGCTTCGATTCTGTCTGCCTGACAAATGTACTTGTCGAGGACGTTCTCGCCAACGCCGCTCTCTTCGTCGGCCGGCCCGTTGCTGTCGTCGCTTGCGGCTTAAATTCCCCACGGCGTCATGACAGACGAGGCGAGCGCACACGATGCGACCTCGGTGGCGACGGGGAGCGTCGACTCTCCAGGCGAGCAGCCCAAGAGGTTTCCCAGAGGCGTCGTGCTGGGCAAAGACGGGAAGCCGTGAGTACAGCTATCCCTAGGCCCTGGTCCTGTGAATCTGTCGTCTAACGTGGGCTTGTTCTGTCTAGGTGCCGAAGTTGCACATCGTTCGCCGCATGGGCAGCGCAAACGAAGCAAAAGGCCAAGCAAAACGGCGGCGTCACCAGCAGCAGCAGCAGCACCAACAATACGGCTGCTGCGGATGCTACCGCCACAGGCCCTCCCGCCGACTGCCCGCCCGACGTCGAGGTCCTCGGGCGCAGCACCTGGACGCTCCTCCACTCCATCGCCGCGACGTACCCGGAGACGCCGTCGCGCTCGCAGCAGTCGGACCTGCTGAGCTTCGTGAGGCTCTTCTCCAAGCTGTACCCGTGCTGGGTGTGCGCCGAGGACTTCCGGACGTACCTGGGCCGCGAGGTGCCGCGCGTGGGCAGCCGCGACGAGTTCGGCAAGTGGCTCTGCGGCGCGCACAACGACGTGAACCGCAAGCTGGGCAAGCCCGAGTTTGACTGCTCCAAGTGGGAACAGCGGTGGAGGACGGGGTGGGAGGACGGGCGGTGCGACTGAGGCGAGGCCAGCGGTGCAGGCGAAGCTCTGTTTGAATCCCGACTGGCGTATTTGCTTCTGGGCTGGAAACATCTCCCGTCAACGCATTATCCAATGTATGATACAATGTACAGTATGAAACTATGGCTTGTGCCGGCAGTTGGTGGCTACCATGGTGGTATATTAGGCTGCACAACGGCACTCTGCCCGGTATTGCTCTCGTAGAACAGACGACATCTCCATCACCAACTGCACCACTAGGGAGCCACGGCAAGGTCCAGGGTGCCTTCGCGTCGTGAAAACAGGCCACACCGCTGCATTCGGGCCGTGACGAGCCATACTCCGACAAACCGGCAGCTCCGGAGCGGTCGGGTCCGGGTAGTGGGTCCGGCCTCCGGATGCGGGTGCCTGTCTGTCCATTACATCACCGTTCCACGACCGCCTCGCAGCCGAGCAATATCTGGGCCGGGAGCCTATCTATCCATCGTCTCCCGCTTTCGTCAACAAAGGGAGTGAAAGCAATCGAAGCTTGCTGATACACGGGCAACTGGCTATGTCGACGTAAGCAAGCCATCCTCCGAGAGCGTCGTCAGACCGTCAGACGAGCATCGTCCCATCCTCATCACACAAGGAAACCTGTACCTCTCTTCGCCATGGCAGACATCAGGGTCCAGAACCTCAAGCAGCCCGTCGACGTCGCCGAGTACCTGTTCCGGCGGCTCCACGAGGTCGGCGTCCGGTCCGTCCACGGCGTGCCTGGAGACTACAACCTCGTCGCCCTCGACTATCTGCCCGCGTGCGGCCTGAAGTGGGTTGGCAGCGTGAACGAGCTCAATGCCGGTAAGCAAAGCGTCCGCCCGTCACTGCAGCGCAGCCACAGCCACAGCCTCGTGCATGGGAGAGACGTGCTGATCTCGCGCTCCTGCGGCATAAGCGTACGCCGCCGATGGCTACGCGCGCGTCAAGAAGATGGCGGCCCTCGTCACCACCTTTGGTGTCGGCGAGCTCTCCGCCATCAACGGCGTTGCCGGCGCCTTCTCGGAGCGCATCCCCGTGGTCCACGTCGTCGGCTGTCCGTCGACCATCTCGCAGCGCGACGGCATGCTCCTCCACCACACCCTTGGCAACGGCGACTTCAACGTCTTCGCCAACATGAGCGCCGACATCTCGTGCCATGTCGCCAAGCTCAACAGCCCGTCCGAGATTGCGGCGCAGATCGACCACGCCCTGCGCCAGTGCTGGACTCACTCACGTCCCGTGTACATGATGCTCCCCACCGACATGGTTCAAGCCAA
This sequence comes from Tolypocladium paradoxum, assembly GCA_002916505.1. NCBI lineage: Eukaryota > Fungi > Ascomycota > Sordariomycetes > Hypocreales > Ophiocordycipitaceae > Tolypocladium > Tolypocladium paradoxum. The sequence goes on from PKSG01000294.1 coordinate 49,744, forward strand.
GGTCGAGGGCGAGAGGCTCCAGACCCCAATCGACTTGTCCGAGCCCCAGAACGAGCCCGAGCGGGAGGACTACGTTGTCGACGTGGTCATCAAGTACCTCCGCGCCGCCAAGCACCCCGTTATACTTGTTGATGCATGTGCCATCCGCCATCGCGTCCTCGACGAGGTGCACGACCTCATCAACCGGTCCAATCTCCCCGTCTTCGTGACCCCCATGGGCAAAGGCGCCGTCAACGAGCAGCTTCCCAACTACGGCGGCGTCTATGCCGGCGAGGGATCCCACCCCCCGCAGGTCAGGGACATCGTCGAGTCATCGGATCTCATTCTCACGATAGGTGCTCTCAAGGTAGCTCAACTGCTGGAATCGTCGTGCACCGTGACGTTCACTTGGCTGACCGTCGGCAACACAGAGTGACTTCAACACAGCCGGCTTCTCCTACCGAACGTCCCAGCTGCACACCATCGACTTCCACAGCGACCACTGCATCGTGAGGTACTCGACTTACCCAGGCGTCCGTATGAAGGGCGTCCTGCGCAAAATCATCGACAAAGTCGACCCCGAGGAGCTCGCCGCGCAGGCGTCTCCTGCCGTCGAGAACGAAGTTCAGAAGAATTTCGACAACTCCACGACCATCACTCAAGCCTGGTTCTGGCCGCGAGTGGGAGAGTTCCTCATCGACAACGACATCGTCGTCACCGAAACAGGCACCGCCAACTTTGGTATCTGGGATACAAAGTTCCCCAAGGGCGTCACGGCGCTCAGCCAAGTCCTTTGGGGAAGCATCGGGTGGTCTGTCGGCGCTTGTCAGGGCGCCGCCCTCGCGGCCAGGGACGCAGGTGGCAACCGCAGAACCATCTTGTTCGTTGGTGATGGCTCGTTTCAGCTCACAGCCCAAGAAGTGAGCACCATGATTCGTCACGGCCTAAAGCCCATCATGTGAGTCTTATCCGATGAACCCAATAAAGGGGGACCCTCCCTGCCGCCGACCTTGAATGGCACTGACCGCTCGCTGCAAGCTTCGTCATCTGCAATGAAGGGTACACCATTGAACGCTTCATCCACGGCATGGACGCGGAATACAACGACATCTCGCAGTGGGACTACAAGGGCATCGTTGACGTGTTTGGTGGCCAGAAGACCTGCAAGAAGTTCGTCGTCGAGACCAAGGATGAGTTGAATGCTCTGCTCGCCGATGCCGACTTCAACGCCGCTGCCTGCCTCCAGTTCGTGGAGCTGTATATGCCAAGGAAAGACGCGCCCCGCGCCCTGGCTATGACAGCCAAGGCGAGTGCCAGAGTCAACGCGAAGGCGAAGCAATGAGGCATTGTACGCAGCGAGCTGAGTCCTTGCCGAGGGAGGCGACGCCCAGGAACTGGCAGCTTGCTGACACCAGAGATACGAGCGTAACCATGCATGAATTTGAATCAGCCGTGCCGCGCGGTTGTACAAGGACATGGCTGGATTTTCTCGAGAATGTTGTCGGTCGAAGCCGGACAATAGTGGCCTCCATCGGAACAACGATGGTGCTTGGATAGTTGAAAGAGCTCGCAATATGATGGGCAAACATGATGTCTTGGCCGCGACAGATTTACTCCGTACACGTCTCAGCGCCAGGACCGACAAAATTGGAGCAAATGATGAAAATCTATGACCGTGTGTCGTGTCGTAGAAACGAGGAATGGGGCCGCCCACGAGTTCCTGAAAGCACACGTGATGAAGGTGGTCTAGGGTAGGCCGTTGCTCCACAGCAAATACCAACTACCGTAGAGCGTGTCTGACACTGCAAACCTCACACCAACCAACGCCTGCTCTTTGACAGGACGACAAACCACAACAGCTCACCTCCTCTCCTATAAACATGGGCGAGGGCGCGCAAAAGAGGAAGCAAGGGCCGGGCGGTGCGAACGGTGGTGGCCCTGCGTACAAGAGAAGCAAGGTGAGAGAGACGGAGCAGCCACTCCGTTTGGCAGCCATATTCGATGCGGTCCCCCGTGTCCACGGCAATCTGGATCGCTAACCGCCTTCTCTCCCAGGGCGGCAATGCTGGCAGGTGGAAGACTCCGCACCAAAAGGTTAAAATGGCCGACAAGGTGGACATGGGCAACGCGCTGGACGTCGGGGACGAGGGCATCTGGGTCACGTTCGCCAGGGGCATGAGGACCAAGGCTGTGCGCGAGTTCAAGAAGCTGTGCGAGGAGGTACGTTGCGTCTACATGCACGGCAACACTTGACGCCTGGGCGGTGAGACATTGACCAGACCCTGCATACAGTACGGCGAGAAGCTGTACGACATCAAGCCCTCTCGCATGGAGGATGCGTCCGCAGGCGACGAGGACCAAGAGGGCCGAGACATTGAAGCATCAATCCAGCAAGAGCTCAGCAACATGAAGGAGTCGCAAGTTCCAAAGTCGAGACAGCCCTTCTCGCCCGTCTCGGCAAACGTCGAATGCCTCTTCTTCATGAAGACAGTGAAGCCCGTGCAGCCGGGAGCCTTCGTCCGCAAGATCTGCGAGGACGCCAGAGAATGCCCCGACCCGAGGCAGCGCAAGTGCAAGTACATTAACCGGCTGACGCCCGTGTTCGACACGGACAAGGCAACGGAAAAGGGCATTGTCAGGGTTGCACGGACAGTGCTGTCGTCTTGGTTCGCCTTGACGGGTGAATCCGCTGAGGAAGCAAGCAAGACGGTTGTCGAGCCGCGAGCGGACGAGTCTACCCCGGCATACACAGTACGTTGTTCCCGACGCAAAGTTGCCTGTCTGGCCGGGAGCGGTGGACTGACGTTGCGCTCCCGTAGTACGCAATCCGGCACAATGTCCGAAACCACAGCACCTTCAAGTCAGACGAGGTCATCAAGAAAATTGCGAGCCTCGTCGACCCGAAGCACAAGGTCAATCTCGGAAATCCGGACAAGGTCATACTGGTGGAGATATTCCAGGTAAGAAAAAGATGATGCGCCCCGTCTCGCGCCACCGCCCGCGAGCCTCGTTTACTGACCAGTCAAGTTATTTTGTGGCATCTCAGTCGTTGACGGCAAGGAGTGGGAGGCGCTCAAGAGGTACAACGTCAATGCGCTGTACGGAATGTCACCAGAGGAGAAGAAAGGCGGCGGCGCCAAGAAGACGGAGGAGGGAGCCGGAACATCGTGAGCGCGAGACAACGGCCGCAGCATGGGATAACTGAGCAGTCCTCACCAGTCGCATCACGGCAGCGCGAGGATGCCGAGCAGACCGCCACTTGGTCTTCCACCGTGGCAGGGTTACAGCCAGCCAAGGCTTGGGCTTCGTGTTGGTGTTGGACGACGACAAGCTGGCGGGACGTGGAAGCGCGAGAAGAAGATGAAGCGATGGGGCATAGCCACGCGTCGGGGGATACACGAGAGACAAAAGTCCCCGGCGAGATGACATCTGCACGAATGGCCGCCACAGTCGCACAGGGACATGGACGGCATGTTGCCTCGGCCGGCGGGCACAAGAGGCTCGGTGAGCGTTCAGGGGGTGAGGAATCGTGACGGGGCGAACAGCGCCGGCAAATGGAGACGGGAGTGCTTCTGGAGTGCCTCTGCTTCGACACGGACTGCTCCCACGAGGGCTTTCTGGAGTCGATGGACATGCATGTTGCGTAGACTGCTCCGTACCAATGAAGGCAAGCCATGCTCCCGTCAATGTCCGGCAGCCTCCAGGGCATCGTCGCCTCGGGTCGACGTTTTGTTGCTTGCTCCGGCCAGCGTGGACGAGTGGTTTGACTCGACATGACTGATGAGGGGATGGCAGACGGCCAGACGGACGGCCAGACGGACGGCCCAAGCCCGACGTGCGCTGGCTGGTAGCGGAATGCATCGCCGCGTTGCCCGTACGCACTTGGCACTCGCAGGCACGCACGGTTGGCAGTTGGCAGTTGATAGTTGACATTTGATGGTGGATGGCCGTCGACACCTCGAGCCGTACGAAGTACCCAGGTACCCATCTATGCAAGGTACGTGTCGTGTTCCCGCTGTCACGGCATGCCTGTTGGTCCCCACTCGCCTGTGGGACGCGGAATGCAGCCGCCGCAGGCTCGCTTAAGACGGCCAATGGCGTTGTCGTCCCGGGCGTCACTGAAGACGCTGTCACGGCGCCAGCATGGACGACCGACGACGTGCCTCTGCTACCACGAGCACTCCGACGAGAACGAAGTATACCAGGACCCTACCTACCCACCTTACCCAGGTAGGTAGCTTAGCTTCCCCAAGGTTCGCCTACGAGTACGGACTCCCCCTCGCGAGGCTCGCACCATGCTGACCTCGTCGTCGAGGCAAACGTCCCCGGGAGCCGAGTCGGCATCTGCCACCGGCATGCGACCTCGCTTGACAAGGGCCAATGACGGGGGCCTGCCTTCGCCTGCTCCGCAAGGGTGACCCGTTGCGGGAACAAGCGAGCATGCGGTTGCCTGCCTGCCTGCCTGCCTCGACAAAAACAAGCCTCAGCCGGGAGCAGGGGTGGTGAGAGCCTCAGCCGACGGACGGCCTCACTGCAACTCTTCACTGAAGCTGACGGGCGGACAGACAGACACATGCTTACCTACTTCGCAACGAACCCCCCTCCCACACGGCGAGGGCCGTGTTTCAATCCCGCCGCGTTTCCAGCAAATACACAAGAGCAGGCCGTCCGGCACCGAGTTGCCTACCTTCGTACCCAAGGTATCTTACATCAAGGCAAGGTAGGTAGGTAGGTAGGTAGGTAGGTAGGCAGGTAGGCAGGCAGGCATTCTGTCGCTTCCGTGTCAGCTGTACGGAGTAGCTAGTGCCCCCCTCGCTCACCGTTTATAAGGTGGACTTGGCATACCTTGCTCGTAGCCGTCGTCTCTCCAAATCTCTCGCGCCTCCTCTCTACCTCCTCTCCTCCCCTCGCCACTCCGCTCTCCTCTCCTCGTACCTAGGTATGCAAGCCAGCGACATTTCATTTAGCGGCATACGCAACCCGGCCTGGAGCTAGCCCCTGAGACCCGGCCTCTCTTCTTCATCCATGGCCCACCCTGCCTCGGCCGCCGCGACCAACATCCCGTACCGTATCCGTACCTCGCCGTCCGTCCACCGCCGCTTCGGGGCAGCATCCGGACACGTCCTGGACAGCAGTACCTACGCATGGCTTGTGACTGGTCGGCATGCCTCCAGACCCTCGCTGTCCTGTCATGACACCGCCCTCCCGAGCCATCCTTTGCTCGGGGGCCACCATCATACCTGGGTTGCTTCCACCCCGATATAGAGCCGTGCGTGCCGCCTCTGTTGTGCTTTGCGCCAACCTCCTGCCCTGTACTCCCTCGACTGCCTCTGGTTGAGTCTCGCCGCCGTGCCGTTCGTTGCCGTCCTGCGCGTTTCGCACGTTTCGCACGTTTCGCAAAGCTGCAACATTCCACGCGGCGCACTCGTATCAGACCCCGGACCGGACCGTGTGTCGCCACGCTCATGGGCGGCGAGTCGCCAACGGGCGGCCTTCGAGCGCTTATCAGCTCTGCGGTCCCCGAGTTTGCCATTGAGGACCTGGAGATGGTCCCATCTACCAAACCCTACGTCCACTACTTCGCCACAGCCCCCGAGCAGCATAGCCTCATGCTATCACTCTTGCCGCGAACAACGAGGCTTCTTCGATCCGAGTATCTCCCCATCACGTCCGAGGCTGTCCTCCTCCGCTGGCTCACCGGCCCCACCGACGAGTGCTGTGCAGCAGTGCATGCGGGCGACACTGAGCCGGACGAAACGGACCTCGCTACCGGGGATGAAAACGGCACCAAGCGCCGGATTCCGCGTCGCACGAAGGCTCTTCCACTCCTAAAGTTTCTCCCCAGGCTGATAAAACATGGTTCAGCCACGCACGTCGGCTGCCGCAACGAATATCTGCTAACCCGGCCGGTCGTGGGCAGGACTGTTGCAGCCCTGTCACCACCACTCAATCGAGCGGAGCGAAAGCACGTCGACTTCCAGGTTGGCCAGCTGCTGCGACGAATTTCATCCCAGCTATCGCCCAATGGAAAATTTGGCACCGCAGTCGGCATATTGTCCCCGGATCCAGCCGCCCCGGGCCCGTCGTGGAATCGGCCAGTCACGCCGGATCTTAGCTCTCGCCATGATCGATGGTCAGACGCCTTCCGGTACATGTTGGAATCGACCCTGCGCGATGCTGAAGATTTCAACGTCACAATTCCCTATGATGCGATCAGGGATCACGTCAGCCGCTTCAGGCACTTCCTGGATGCCGTGACGAGCCCCTGCTTGGTAGCAATCGATGCTGGCGAAGACACGAACACGCTTGTTTCCCCGGTCACTCGCAGTCTGGTTCAAGAAAGCGGCGGCCAACTACCAGGAGATCGGCCCCCCGAACACGACAGGAGAGGGCACGGTGATGATGCCCTTGATGCAAATGAAAGCGCGGAAGCCATAGCGCGAGCAGTGGGATCGATGGAAGTCACGGGAATCCGAGAATGGAGCAACTGCGTTTTTGGAGACCCGCTCATCGCTTCCGTATTGAGCCGAAGTGCCAGCCCAGAAATTTGGGATGGATTCAAAAGTGCGCTTTGGGAGAACGGCCTCGAGATCTTTGGTGCACGGGGCGCTCCCTTGGAGGATCTGCGAAACGCAGAAAGTCGCCGCCTTCTCTATGAGTGCTACCACGCGGCGACAGCGATAGTACGGGAGTACTACCGCCGGTGCAGTGATAGCGATGATAGAGAGATGCCTGCGCGGAAAAGGCTCACCCAAGCCCTTCGGAAGCTGGACAATATGGACGACATCGGTAAAGAACGACGGCCGCATCCAAGCGGCGAAGTGTCTCCCGCAAAGCGGCCGAAGACAGATGATGAAAACGGTGCTGGAAAGTGAGCAAGTAATTATGGACGCGGTGCTGAGCACATGTATGTAGGCGTTCACCCAGCAGTTCCCCCCCCTTGATAGGTGGTAGGAATAGGTACGACGAACCAACATTGGCTTGCTCTCGTCATGGTCATTCATTCCGTGCACCAGTTTCTTTGTGCTCGTCGTCGTCATCATGTCCGTCATCCTCGTCTCTTGGGAGCTGAAAGCCCATCATTCCAAGGAGGTTGCCTGTTGGTCCGGCCATGCCCGCCTGACTCTTGAAGCTCTCCAACAGATTGCGGGCCAAGTTGTAGTCAATGTCGACCTCGTCATCGCCGTCTTCATCCGCAGCCTGACGCGTCTGACGCCCTTCCGTGTCGGCAGCCTTGGCTTTCCTGTTCAAGGCAGGCTGCTTATCGGCAGGGGCATCAAGCTTTAGCGCTCCGTGCTGTCGGAGTTCAGCCTCCATTTGAGATGAGAGCTCTTGAATCCGAGTTTGCTCTTCATCCAGCGCGCTCGCTGCAGGCTCGCAACCCCCCACTTTGCTCTTCCCTTTGGGGTAGGCAGATGGTTGGGGATCCGTCGCGGGAAGGCCCATCATTTCGCGCATCATCCGTGAGAAAGCTGCCTCATCGAAACTGACCTCCGTGTCCTCAAAATCGCTGCCCTCCTCGTCAGTGCCGCCCGTTTGCTCTTCGCCGTCGTCGCCGTCGTCGCCGTCATCGTCCATGTCCATGTCGTCAAGTTCCGCACCGTCCAGACCCGCGGTTTCGTCGTTTAGGAAAGCTTCGAATCGTGAAACAATCTTTCTGAGGCCGGCCTGAGTCTGGGCGTCGCCAAATCCCAAATTTGCCTTGCTGGTTCCACGGCCTCTACCGTCTAGTTCACGCCCGAAGTCCTGGTAGTTGATGTCCATCCACGTTTCGTCATCGTCGCGGTGGCAACCCTCCCACAGCTCCATCTCTTCATTCGTGGGTAGAGCAGCAGCGCCGTCCTCCACAAGATCTTCTAGCATGATTGCCACTTCTCGGACAACCCTACTCTTGCTCTTGTCTGCACTTACAGCAAGCATCTCGAAGCCACATGTCAGCTTCATGCCCGTCTCCAGCCTAGCCATGGCCTTGTCATTGGACGATGATGCTTGAAGTGCTTTTTGCCACCTCGGCGGCGAGTCGAAGCGCTGCGATTTGAGTTGTGCAAAGAGCACCCTACTGAACCGCACACTTGTGGTGACCAGGTCTTCTGGTGGGAATGCGAGTGGTCCCGTCGTAGCCATGATTCGCTTCAGGACAACAGGGTCCCTAAGGTAGAAAGCTTCCACGGCCGGGGAAACAGACTTTGGCAGTGAGTGCAGAAGAAAGGCAAGCTTTCGCGGCATGGTGATGATAGAATAGTGCGCAGAGTTGGCGATCTGTGCTGGGTACTTGTCAAGCCTGTAGAATGCCTCCGCCTCGATGAAAGAGGAATGCACGAGGGCATCAGACTTGTATGCGAGGAAGTCGACCGCTTGGGGCAGGGAAATCGACCGAGTCCGAGTGGATTGCGCGTCGCCGTCTTTGGATGGAATTATGAAAAGCTTTCCATGGTGTACCCAAACGCGGTTCTGATCCATTTCTGGGCTCAACCACTTGGGGAGCATGCTGGCAGCCTCGACCAGGAGAAATTCCCCATCAGTATCGACGACTCGGGCCCAGAGAGTGGGATAAGATTTGGTCAACTCTCGCAGCATGTAGACGATAAGCCACTCGTCCTCGACGGCATCGCCGTAGTCAGCAATGCCGTGAAGGTATCGCAGACCTTTTCGTCGACGCGGTCAGACATGGCTCCGTCTAGAGGGCCGTGAAGCAAACCAGGGAGTACGCACCTTGCTCGGTTTCCAGTTCGAGCTGAAAGTCATCACGCTGCCAGATGTAGTCTTTGGTCAACGTCTGAGCGAGTTGAACTGCTGCCCGGCGTAGAGCCTCCAGTCGGAGGAGACTTTTACGAGCGTCAGTCTCCCCGTCGAGGAGGAAGAGGAAGTACTCGACGCAGTTCTCAGATAACTGGCGCTCGAATCCATCCGAGGGAGCAAAGTCGCTTTGGTCCTCGGCGAGGAGATCTCCCTCTGGCATGGTGGCCAACCACTGCTGTCCAACCTCTAATACCCGCCGTATCGTGCCCTGTGCAAGAGCCAGACAGGAATTCGGCGGAAGCGGGCTGGGCTAGGCACTTTATGCGTGCATTGCAGACCCGGTCGATTTGCGTTGTGCGTAAGGGACTTCGTAGCTGGCGGCCGAGACGCGCCGAGAGCAGCGGTGGCCAGTTTCTATGTGAAACTGGAGGATGTCGTCAGATTTGTCGCATTTTTGAGAGGTAGGCACTACGAGTACGAGTACGGGTGCTGTTGCGTCATTGGGTCGCCAGCACAGGCGCCTGGATGCCTGGATGCCACCTCAGGCCCTTCCATGCCGAGGGGCAACTCATGCCACGCGGGCCACGTTGAGCCCACAAAGAGCCGCCCCACTAAATCGTTGTAGCGCGTCTTTGTGCGCGACACGTCTCGCGCGTCTCGAGTCTTCACTTCCCTCAGGTCGACCGATCAAACGACAGCTGCAGATACATGCCCTCCTTCACCACCACTGCTCTGAACTCGAGCCAGCAACGGACCGCGCTGTCTAATCGCCAGCTGAAGCCAATCGCCATCGGACACCGCGTGTTTTTGCGTGCCGTATGGTCATAGTGACCGTCAACAGAGCCTCCGTCATGGCGCCAGTCAAGCGCACCAGGCGTGTCGTTGATGCCGACGACGATGACGGACTTGTCGACGTGCAAGAGGCGCGCTCCTCCCTCGTCCACGATGCGCAGTCGGTGAGTTCTTCTCTTGCTACGGCTGACGCCTCGCCATCTGACTCGGCACCTCAGAGAAAACGAGTTCGAATGTCTCTAGACGAAGCGCCCGAAGAAACTTCCCCAGCACCCCAACGCGATGAAACTCCCAGCTCGGAAGACGAGGATGAAGATGGTTCCCATGCGCCCGACTCCCCTCCTCAGACCCAGTACGAAATTATGAGAGACGCAGGCTTTCGGCACCTGCAAGACCCGGACAAGGACGACCTACAAGCCACGCAGAAGCTCAAGCGTCGGCCGACGAATCTCGGCGACAACATGGTTGCTGAAAGCGGCATCATCGAGAGCATCACATGTTGCAACTTCATGTGCCATGAACGCCTGCACGTCGAACTCGGGCCCCTGATCAACTTCGTCGTGGGCGAGAACGGCAGCGGTAAAAGTGCAGTCCTGACCGCGTTGACGCTTTGTCTGGGCGGCAAAGCTAGCGATACAAATCGAGGCGGAAGCCTCAAGTCCTTCGTCAAAGAGGGGCAAGAACAAGGCAGCCTTGTCGTCAAGATCAAGAATGCCGGTACCGATGCCTACCAGCACGACATTTACGGCGACAGCATCGTCGTCGAGCGCCACTTCTCCAAGTCTGGTAGCAGCGGCTTCAAGATCAAGAGTGAGCAGGGACGCATCATTTCGACCAAGAAGCAAGAAGTCGACGAGATATCAGAATGGTACGCGCTGCAGATGGGGAACCCCCTGACAGTCCTGTCGCAGGACAATGCCCGGCAGTTTCTCAACTCTGCGACGCCTGCGCAAAAGTACAAGTACTTTGTGTCTGGTGTGCAGTTGGAACAACTGGACAACGATTACAAAATGTCCCAGGACACTCTAGACAAAACTCTGATCCTCCGAGACGACCTCGATGAGAAGATAGGCTACGTCAAAAAGGAAATGGATGATGCTCAGAGGCTGGCAGAGACTGTCCAGAAGAACAACACCTTGCGCGAGAAGGCTCGCCTTTACCGGAATCAATTAGTTTGGTCGCAAGTGGTTGAACAGGAACAGGAACTCGAGCATCGCGACAACGACCTACGGAACCGAGCCCACCGTATTCTGCAGACAGAATCCGAGTGCGAAGAGTTGACCCACGCCCTCAATGCCGCTGAGGAGAAGTTGCAGCGGATGAAAGCAATTCGGGAGAGCCTCGGCGATAAGCAGGGTGCCTTTGAAGAGAAAGTATCTGCAGCGGAGGCAGTTTACAGCTCAGCGAAGAAGGACTTGATCGAGCTGCACCGAGAGGAGAGAGACGCCTTTAGCCGTCTCAAGGCAGCAAGGGCCGACATAGCAGCCTGTGAGGCGAAAATTCGAGAGGAGGAGCAGCGCCTTGACGAGTCGACCGGCTCGGCCCGCGCCGAAAAGGAAGCTGAGCTGTCCGAAGCTACTGCTCGGGAGAAGGACCTGACCAAGCGAATCTCGGAGAATGCTGAGCAGCTGCCCATGTTTCAGTCGAGACTCGCCGAGGCAGAGCAGACCTTAAAAAAGCAGCAGCAACTGAAAGAGTTCAAGCGAAATGACATCTTGGCTGCTGGGCACGGCGTTCGAGAGCTCGAAGGAAGCACTGGCTCGGCATACGATGGGTTTGATCGTGACATGACGAACCTTGTCAAGGCCGTGGCAAGTGACGGAGGGTTCGAGCACAAACCGATCGGCCCCCTAGGTGCACACATCAAGCTCCTCAAACCAGAGTGGTCCGGCATTCTGGAAAAGACCCTTGGCGAGGTCTTGAACGCGTTTGTAGTAAGAAGCAAGCAAGACCAGTCACGGCTTTCGGACTTGATTCGGAACACGGTAATGAAGAGGCCGCCTCCGATCTATATTGCGTACGGCGGACAAATCGACACGAGAAATCAAGAGCCGGACAACGAGTTTGACACAATATTGCGAGTGCTGGAGTTCGACGATGACCTGATCCGATCGCAACTGGTCATCAACAACCGAATAGAGAAAGTCATACTGGTCGAAGGGCGCCTGGACGCGGAACGGATCATGATTGACAATGGCCCGCCTCGTAATGTCGCCGCATGCATTTGCTTTCACGATGGCCGGGGAAAGCGGGGTCAGGGCTTGCGAATCACGAACCGGTTCGGAACCCTTGGAACGAGCCCGATCAGCCCGAGTGGCCAACGACCAAGAATGCAGTCCGACTCGGGTCGGCGGCTGGCGTTGCAGAAGGAGAATCTCAAGCAGCTTGGACTGGAGCTGAGGGAGTTGAACGGCGAGCTGCGCACGGCGGAGCAGGCAGTACAAAGGTGCAAGTCGGAGCTCGAGGCTCATCGCAGGGGGAAAGCGACGTTGGACAATGACCTCCGTCGAACGCAGGCTGATATCGAGCGCATACAGATGGAATTGGACGCATTCGAAGGCGTTGATGGCCGTCTAGTTGTCTTGCGATCTGAGCTGGAGACAAAACGGGCAGAAGAGTCCCAGCTCGGCAACCAGTATGGCAACATGAAGCTGGCGAAGCCTGATCTAAACGCAAAGGTTGAGGAGGCTAAACGGAACCTGGACGCCGAGAGAGACGAAGGAAAAGATTTCCAGAGCAAGGTTAGCAAAGCCGAGGAAAAAATCAAGACCCATGATACGTTGAGGCGCATCACCGTGTCAAAGAAGAACAGTGCGTTCGAGAGACTCGATATGGAAAGGGGGCAGCGAACCCGCGCGGAAGCCAAGCGCCACGAGAAGGCAAATGAGGTGCAGGACTTCATCCGCCAAGCCGAAGAAGTGGCTCCGGGGCGCGTTCATATTCCCGAGGGCGAGGATTACAGAAGCATCGAAAAGAAGTATGAAAAGATTGGCGAGCAGCTGGCCCAGCGCGAGGCCAGGCTCGGGGCTACAGACCAGCAGATTTTCGACCGAGCCAACGAGGCCAGAGGAAAATACGAGGATGTGCTGAAGCAGACGCGTGATGTGGACGAGACGATAACCTCCTTGAAACGAGCGATCGAGCATCGGCTACACCTCTGGCGACAGTTCCAGAGACAGATCAGTGCTCGTATCCGCATCCAATTCAACTACTTGTTGAGCGAGCGTGGCTTCCGAGGCAAAATCGACTTGGATCACCGCGCGAGAAAGGTGGTCATCCAAATCGAGCCAGACGAGACGCGCAAGAGCTCCGCCGGGCGCAACACTAAGACGCTCTCTGGCGGTGAGAAGTCGTTTTCGTCCATCTGCATGCTTCTTTCGGTGTGGGAGGCAATCGGGTCGCCCATCAGATGCCTGGACGAGTTTGACGTTTTCATGGATAACGTGAATCGCGCAATCAGCACAAACATGCTTGTAAGTGAAGCCCACTGCATGAAAGGGCTACCAGCGAACGATTCGATGCTAACAGTAATAACAGGTGGACACAGCTCGGCGATCTGTTTCCCGGCAATACATCCTCATCACTCCCAACGCCATTGAGGGACGCGCTAGGCTCGACAAAGATGTGAAGATTATTCGGTATGTTCTTTAACCTCCCTTTGAAAGCATTGCCCGTTGCTGACACGTTTGCACTTAGTCTGACTGATCCCCGCCAACGGACCTTGGTTTGAGCGCCCTTGTCGAGGAGGTGTGGAATCCGGGCTGTAGAAGGTTGCTTTTGAAGCCCATTCGGAGCCGGCTTGGCGTGTGCTGGTGTGTGCACGTGTGTGTATGAGAATTACGGAGTTCAGGTGTCAACCCCAGCGGCGCATCAGGTGGTAGCATTCGATCGTAAAAGCCTCGGCGTTGGAAGGACTGTCTATCTGCACTGATATTGTACAAGACTCATACAGACATATAGTACATGAGAGACGAAGTGGCGTGTTGCAGGCAAACCCCCGAATCATATGCGAGCCCCTTTGCTGCGCAAAACATTAATACCCGCCTTCATCGAGAAGCCGGCCCACTGCCCCAGGGACCCGACGACGCCGCCAACCGTCTTCACCTCGCCCAGCCTTCTGTTAAGAAAATCCTTCGTCTCGGCGAAGTCGGGGGACTTGTCGTTGGTCATGAACAGCTCAGCCGTGCTATAAATCATGGATAGCGAGGCGCGTTTGCTATACCATGAAGGATCGACTGCCTTGTCCCCGGCGAGGAACCAGATCTCGTCGGACAGGAGAGCAAGCTCTTTGAGCGCAGCGGGCACGTAGCTGGGCTGGGCCATGATGGCGAGTGCCTAAGGTACGATCAGTTCGTCAGCCGGAGTGCGTGAGGTGTTTCCCGGGGACAGATGCGCATGTACCTCCTGCCATCGGTGGATGACGTCCTTGTTGGCCATGAGCCGAGCCCACGTCAGGGCGGCGACCTTGGCGCCCACACCCATTGCGGGCCTGTCCCGGGCCTGGCCATCAAACAGCTCATGACCCCGCGAGGCTAGGGCCTGGCGCTGGGCCACGAGGTGATGGCGGATGAGGCTGAAGGGCCCGTCTGGGAGGACGCTGGAGCTGATGTCAAGAAAGCCAGCTTCGCGGGCGCCGAGGCCGAGCGCGCGCTGGGAGAAGCCGTGCTCGGGCACATGGCGGTACGCGGCGGCGAGAATGGAGTCTTCCACGGCGCCGAAGGGGCCCTCGGCCGACGGATGGTCGTAGGAGTGGAAGGGTCGTCGTCGACGGGAGCCAGGGCCAAGGCCAGCGCTCTGCCAGCGCGCGGCCGAGGCCAGCAGCCTTGGAGCCGCTACGGCCCGGCTCGAACACGGCGGCATGGTCGGAGGGATTCGTGCAAGGGGAGGCGGCGCGGTCACGTCGAGGGACGCTGGGCCGTGACGTCGTGGCGTCGCGAGGCTGCGGATTGGGATGTGAATTTGGCAGCAGTCCGAGCACGGACTTCGTATCGCGGCCTGGGATGGAGACATTGGATGACTGGATGGTGGGGCCCGGCTGGAGGAGCTCGGACCACTCACCAGTGACCGGCGCACCGCCGCTGGTGGTGACCCGACTTGATGTCAATGTCGACTGATCAGCATGACGAGATCGACGACGCAGCAACTGGCCGCCCCATCCGCGATGGCCTCCCACAAGTCACCAGCGCCGACGGATGATGGATCTCATCGCCAGCAAGCGAGAGCGGCAAACGAGAGCGCGACAAGGCCCACCCCAGACCCGACCGCCAGGACCGGGCTGGTCCTGCTGCTGCTGCATGCGTCAGGACTGGCGTTGCGTGTAAACGTCTATCCGGAACAGGGCTGCTCAGGACGGCCAGCGAGTGGTGATTCTTGCGCGCAGGGCATGCAGCCGCCGCTCCCACGGATGCGATACCTTACTCGTATGGAATCCTCTCACCGGTCTCGCGTCATCCGGCAGCTCGACGCACACCAACCGTCCAGTTACCAGTTGGCCTCAATGATGAGAGTGTGATGGGCTCCGTGATTGGTCTGTCAGGGTCTCGGCTTGCATGCGCCAGCGGCCATATCCCCATCCGACAAAGGCGGAACGGTTGCGTCGCAGTACCATGGTGGTCTTTATACCTTACAATATGCCGTCGCGGTGCTTTTGCTCCTGTCGCTCTCGTCAGTGTCATCTACCTGGGTGTCCCACGGAGATCGATCGAACGAGCCACAGAATACATCACCTTACGCAGGTAGGCGCAGACACAAGGCCGACTTGCTCTGACTGGAATTGGCTGTACGAATACTTCAAAAAAAAAAAAAAAAA